>LR132374.1:0-26918 GCA_900634815.1 Paradendryphiella salina | reverse complement strand
GGGGGGGGGGGGGGGGGGAAACAGAACTAACAAGTCTACATCAATGGAAGTGTGGGTCTTGTGGATTAGAGGGGTGGGTCAATGTAGGAGAATCAATACGAGATGGGGAGGTGTTTGGAGATGGAGAGGTAGTACAAGGAGAAGGAATCAAAGGAACATGGATAATGTCTTGTCAATGTAAGAAGAAGAAGAAGAAGAAGAAGAATGAGCATGAACCTCACAGACGTTCTGCATATGGTGTGAAGCCATTTCCTGCAGAGGGACGGATACAGAAGAAGTGGTTGTGATAGTGACAATGTGTTGAAACGACAAGGACAGGTAATGCAATTACGCAATTAATATCTTGATTCGATTCTCTGCGCCCAAACGATAGATGACCCAAAAATAATATCTACTACCACTGCTGCCATGGTAGCTGCTCCAGACGCCAAACAAGATGGGGGAAAATCGCGCCATCGTGATGAACCAGGGCGCTTCTTCATCTGAATTTGCTGAAAACAACAGCAATAATGAGAAGCACCAAGACGGTGATAATGGCAATGGTGATGATACGGTTGGTAGCCATCCTGTAAATCGAAAGCCTGGTCAGCATGTTCTTGGTCATAAAACGGTTAAAAGGGCATCCATCTACGGCTCCGTATCAGATGGAGTGCGCAGATAGACGTAGTGGGTTCTACGTACCGTCTTGCCATGCCCCTCAGCGTCTTGATACTCCGATCGGTGTAGCCCTCACTGTCGAGCAAACGCTCCCTTGTGTTGGTAATCTGCTCCCGTTGTCTGTGCAGGTCGCCCAGCGTATTGGCGCCAATCTGCTCCGTCTCAAGCGCAATACGCTGACTCTCCCTCAACCGGCCGCTCGACCTGTTCAAGCGATCGGTTCCAGAGAGCAGTTGCTGGCGCTGTTCGAGCTGGGCATCGCCACCCTCGGGGTTGTCGGTATAGCGGGCGCCGAAGAGTTTGGAGCGGTCTGACGTGTACGTCTCAAGTTTGCGCTTGGTAGTGTCGAGGTCGTGCTCGAAGTTACGGAAGCGCGCGTTGTAGCTGGACTTGAGGTTGGCGGGTATGTTTGACTTTTCCAGGCGCATTTGGCCAATCTAGTGGGCGCCTTGGTTAGCATGGCGATGGTGGGCCTGTGTCGTCGTGCATGGTCGCATGGAGCATGCGCGACGAGCGAGTGTGTAGGCCCCGACTCACCAACTCTTCCGCCTCCTCCAGCGCGCGCTCTGCCCTGCTTATGGCGGCTTTCCGGGGCTCGCCCGTCGACTCTTTGATCTGCTCTATTTGCTGGCTGAGGTCGGCTTGCACCAGCTTAAGTTCGGCTTCGTAGCCGCCGAAGCGCTCGGTGCCTGCGTCGGCATCGATGAGGTTGGACATGGTCGCGATACTGTTCTCGTGTTTGCTCGGAATCGAATCGGCGAGGCGGCCAAAGGATTGCGGTCGTATTTGTGGGCCAATAGAGGCGTGCGGTATATGTGGTTGTGAATGAGGCGTTGAGTTCCGAGTCCAGAGCTCATGCGGCCGTTACGCAGTTGCCAAGGTAATCCCTACCATGTCACGTGCGCCACATCATCGTCCTCGATCCCCGTGCTACCCCTCAATATCTCCGCACACCGCTTGTAGACGTCTTGGGGACAAGGGGACATGCTAGGCCGCAGCATGAATGTATTCCGCCCTAAGAGTGGATGCCCACGTACGTTCAGCATATCGTGACTACGGCGCCTCTAGCTCCTGGCCACCTCTGCTTCACAGGTGGCCGTGTCACGCAAAGCGATGCGGCTCCAACCGTCTCAAGAGCTCGGTATGCGACATGCATACAAAGAGGAACATGTTCGCTATGGTAATTTCGCCGAGCCAGTGGGTAGACGCATCTACGATCTACTACGTCTTTGCCACGGGGTCAGGTCAAAGCCGGGCACCAATACCAGTTGGGTCGCGTGGAAATATACCACTGCGCTGGCAACACCAGATGGTCTCTCACGATAAACATGCAGCTGGACAAATGCGTACATTGCGCGACGAGCGATACTAGTCACGTACTTACTGAAACGGACCTCGCGTCAGGATCGATGACCTCATGACTCGCATCTTTTCCGCAGCTTTCTGTTTCCTTTGCACAGCATCGTTCGTCACTTTTTCCTGCTTCCAATTAGCCCTCGCATTTAGCCTATTTGTGTAACAATCCCACGCCATCCGCGCTAGTCTACACAACATCATGAGCGTGAACATGGAGAAGAAGCGTATAGCCATTGTTGGTAGTGGCATATCTGGTCTGAGCGCCCTGTATGCGCTCCGCAACACGCAGCATGAAGTCCATCTTTTCGAAAAGGAGGATCGACTCGGTGGCCACACAAACACCGTGACATGGACACACAATGGCAAGAGTACGCCTGTAGATACGGGCTTTATTGTGCTGAATACTGCCACATACCGTTCGTTTCCTTCCGTGGACCGTGCTTTTTGAACTGCAATTGACAGAGAATAGCAAACTTCATCAAGTTCCTTTCCGCCCTTCGCGTAAAGACTGTGGCTTCAGAAATGACATTTGGTGTTTCTCGCGACGCAGGTGCTTTTGAATGGTCCGGCACATCAGGCAGCTCGCTCTTCGCACAGCCGTCCAATGCACTCAAGCCTTCCTTCTGGCGCATGATCTTCGACATTGTCCGCTTTAACCAGTTCGCTTTGGACTTGCTGTCCATCCCCCCAGGCTCACCAGCTGCAGTCGCCGCTACGGAGATGAGCATTGGTGAGTACCTGGAACGGGAGGGGTATTCAGACGTGTTCAGAGACGATTACTTGATCCCCATGACGGCATGTGTATGGAGTACCGGTGCGGACAAATGCGCTCTCGAGTTCCCAGCATTGACTCTTGTGCGCTTCATGTGGAATCATCATCTCCTGAGTACCATCGCTGAGAGGCCGCCTTGGTTGACGGTCGAGGGCGGATCCAGCAAGTACATTGATGCCGTACTGGAACTAGCTGGCAACTGTGAAGGTCATCTCGGGACCCCTGTCTTGGCCGTGACTCGCAAAGACCAAAAGGTTGAGTTGAGGCTAGGCGGGCGGGGTGAAGGTCAAACCGAAGTCTTCGATGAAGTTGTGCTGACATGCCATGGAGACCAAGCAAGATGGATGCTCGGCGACGAAGCAACAGACAAGGAAAAGGACATCCTAGATGCATTTGAAACCACGCCCAACACCGCATACCTCCACTCCGACCTCTCAGTAAGCTGCCATTCATCTCCCATTCAACCAAGCACCACTAAAATAACCCCCGTAGTTAATGCCCAAACGCCGCACCGCCTGGTCCGCATGGAACTATCTCACCACCTCCAAACCCACCGCCCCCAAAGTCGCAAATCTCACCACCGCCTCTGGCGCCCTCCAAACCGTCTGTCTAACCTACGACATGAATACGCTCCAGCACCTTCCCCGCTCCACATTTTCCTCCGTCCTCGTAACCCTAAACCCGCCATCCCCACCCTCGCCAGCTCTAACCCAAGCTACATATCAGTACCGCCACCCCTTGTACCACTCCCGTATGGTGTTTGCGCAAGACCGGCTCCCAGAGATCCAAGGAAAACATGGTATCTGGTTCGCGGGCGCGTGGACGGGCTATGGGTTCCACGAAGATGGGTGTCGAAGTGGACTGCAGGTTGGGGAGAAACTTGGGGGGAAGGCGGGATGGGAGGTCATTGATGCAAAATTTATGCGGGGAAGGAAACCTGTGTTGCAGTGGAGGGATTATCTCGTTAGGATTGTGGTTGTGCTGGTGCAGATGGGGATTAATTTGGTGGGTAGCTTGGTTGAGGGAGGCAGAAGAAGAAGAAAAGGAAGTATGGGACAGATGAATGGGAAGAAAGTGCTGTAGTTGCAGTCGTAGTGTTCGTTGGTATCATTGTCATTTCCCTTCCCTTGGACAGGTATACACGGCTGCTCATCGATATGTTCCCTTCGCTTTCCTTTAACCCGACGTCTCAGACACGTCGTCCTCAGACGTCAACAACCCCCTCGGCGCATACGGGAGCTCCTCTAACAACGGACTTGTAAACCGCGCCCGAAACTCCCCAGCATCCACCTTGTCCCACTTCTTCGGCAGCAAGCACACAGACTCTCCACTCGTCTTGCGCTTCCTGTCGCTGCCAATACGCCTAGGCGGCCGCTGTGGCGTCAAGAAAGCGGCATCTGGCTCGTGCGTGGGTTCAAGCGTAGCCTCGTGTGGCATTGGGTCCGGCGAAGTTGGCGGGAGCCAGACATAGCCGATTGTCAAGCCGCCTCTGAGCTCTGCGTAGTGGGTGAGTGGAGAGTCGAACTTTGAGCTTGAGTTCGTCTTTGGTGTCGATTGAGGACTCGGTCAGAGTGAAGTAGTTGGGGACGTGGTACGGATCGTGGTCTAAGTGCTCGCAGGCTTTGGTGTTGTGAGATAGGGGGATGGCGATGGGGGCGTTGTAGGCGCCATTGCGTACGGTGTGGTTGTCGACGTGCTGGCGTTTGGTGACTCGTATGCTGCTGGGCTCTTCCTCTGAGACTGGTGGAGGGGGCGGGGCTGGAAAGGTACTGACGTGCTTCTCGTGGTGGTTTGGCACTGAGATGTTTTCGTTGTTGGTGCTGTTGTAGTTAAGCCTGCTGTTGTACACAGCGTCAAGGTAGGGATTTTGGGTCATATTGTAGGAGGTAGAGGTAGAGATCTGAGAGTGTTTGTCAGTATGGAATCGCTTGGAAAGCGCCGAGTTGAGATCCGAGGTGGCGGCAAGGTGTCTTTGCGGAGATGGAGTCAAGTAAGCCAATCTTGCCCATTTGAATAAAATCCATATACCAGATGTGTGATGATAGTGATAGCGAAGGAAGAAGGCATGCTGGAAACTTCGAAAAGTTAAGTGTAATAAGTGTGAAAAACATACCGCCAACCTCTAGACTCACGTCCCTCGGTGCTCTCCTCCCCTACTCCCTCATCTTACACTGATCGATCACTCCATGCTGAGTTCCTTCTAGCATGTCCCGGTCTCCACGAAGCCAGATCGTGTTTGTCCAAAGAAGTTGAACGCGTATGTCTCGTGATCGAAGATGTCCTTGCACGCGTCTTTCCATCGATTTGGCGCTTGATTTCGTTATCCCATCTAAGATACTGTTGAAAAGCAGTGATGACATGAGGCGACATGATCGGCATGATATATAGTGACTGTCCAACACAAGGGATGCGAAGGATACGAGAGAGAGAGAGAGAAAGAGAGAGAAAGAAAGAGATATGATGCAACACAACAATCACGATGGGGAAGTGTCGACTTTATGGTCTTGCGCAGTCATAGGAAGTGATGCACTCCAGATCACCACACCGCTTCTGGAAGAGAAAACGAATACTGAGCGGTCTGGTGAAGAGACCTTTTACGAAACCCTGACCCTGTAATCACAATGCAAATGGAAGCACGGTCACAAGAAAGATGATAAGAGTCATCTGGAGACGGCGGCGACTGTGATCGTGGGGGATGTGCTGCGCGGCTCTAATTCGAGACAGTGCGTTCGCATCCTGGTTTGCAGCGCCTCGTGTTTCTAAAGACTATGATTGGCATCGCGTTGCGCTCAAGGCCAGAATGGCTGCAAGATCTGATGCACATGCGAACGATAGTGATAAGATGTGAGGCTGAGCGGTGAGTTTGATGCTGGACTGACACGTGTCTAGGCACGACGAGCGGACCTTACCGCTTCGGGGTGGGTATACCAAGTTTCGCGTCAAGACTCTCGGCCCCTCCATCACCAACCATCTATCTCACGTTGATTCTGTTGAGAAGTCGTTGTACAACATATATCTTGTTTTCTTGATTGAACGGTTGCTTCCGCGGCCGCCCGTCGTTTCAGTTGGCATGCAATGTTAGGTCTTCGTTACCCCACACGTCATCGGCAGCAAGCTTATGGGACAAGTTCCTAGTCATGAGCCAAGTGCACAGTACCTGAACATCGAATTACAGTTGTCCAAGTAATTTTTCAATTGAGGTCTTTTCTGTTCCGCACGTTATAGCCCTTTGTACTGGCATCATCAGGTGTGTATTTTGACTTGTATCCAATAGCATTCAAGGGGTGCAAGAATAGTGACAAGAATGATGGTACGCAGCTTGATGCTCAACCCTCTGTACTAAGAAAGATATACCTAATTGGAACCCGTAATCACCTACACCCATCATCTCGCTATAAATGCAGCCGTTCAACCGTCATCGTCCCAAAACAACAACACTTCCTTTGCGTGGGCGTAGTCGCCGGCTTCTGAAATTTCTGGCTTTGATGTTGGACTGCCTTGGCATGAGGCTGTAACACTATCGACTCGCAATTTCTCATCATCTGTTGGTTCGGCGGCCTGTTCTATAGGATTTGTAGCCGTTGTCGGACTGGGCAGCGATCTTCCCAGTATTACTTCGTATGGTGGGTCGCTCGGTCGACGGAAAGGACCATCGTCGCGGCGGTCGAACAATGGGACGCGAGTTCTTGCCCATTCGGGCGAACGTTCTTCATCATGCTGAATACCTACTGGAGCAGGGGTTGGAAGTTGATTCTGTGTAGCGAGAGGCTGTCCGTGCTTAACAGTGCGCATCGGTGTGGGTGATTCTGGTATAGCGATTCCCTGTCTCCTATTTCCATAAAATTCATCTGGCAACCTCGCGGCTTCGGTCGGTCCCATGTGTACTTGCATATTTCGCGCATGGCTGTCGATGGTTCTAATGCAAAAATGGTACGAAACCTGTGTCTGGTCCGTTACCCTTCCTTGAGGGCTGTGAACGGTCACGGACGCCTTGATGACTCCTACGAGGTTGGCTTGGATTTTGTCGAAAGAATGACCGTAGGATCCATGGTTAAGATAGTCGACTAATATGCGGTTCGCTTCCTGGCGGATTGCTTCTCCAAGGCGGTGGATGTCGCTGAACAAGCCAAGATAAACTGCCATAGTTGCGGCGCTGAGCAAAGGTTTGCTGTTTTGGGGAGAATACAAAGCGAAGAATACGTTGGAAGTGTGCAATGACACTTGGCCGTGGGTGGAGTCCATAAGAACGACCAAGGTGCGGCAGGTGTGCTGAAGCCATTTTCAGGAAGCCAGGCTTTGAGTACAATGTGGACTGGAAGGTATTAGCCGTTATGCGACTGATTCATTCCTGCAGAAGCATCTACTGTCAGCTCTCGACTGCTTCGTCGAATGCTGAATGCATCACGTGACGATTGAACGGGTTGTGAGGTGAGCAGGCCGACTTTATTGCAAGGGAAGCTATGCTTTTATCACGGCGATGTGATGAAGAGCTTGCTGGCGATAGACGAAGGGATGGAGGCAAACGTGAAGAGTATGGAAAAGAGGAGATTATTCTTCAGTGATGACGTGTGGGTGCGACCGAGTGGTGTGGCAGGAGTTACCAGCCGCTCTTTCCATATGAGCCAACGGGCGGACCCATGGTGCTTGCCACATTTTTCTCAACAGCCACCCTACCCACCATACCACTCATGTATGAATCTCTAGAACTCGCGTACAAGTACCGGGTTGGTGGAGACTTGACAGGCACTTTCTTCGTCACATTATAGGGACCAGGTCGGCTCTACAGTCTGCCGCAAACTTGTTCCTGGATAATAGATGTGCACGCAGACGACCCCACTGACCCCCTCCCCCGTTCATTACTCGCGCGATAGGCAAAGGGGGACGCGCCGAAGAGTGGGCCCCAGGTATGAGCGTGATTCGTTGTTACGTCGAAGCGAGCATCGTCTACATTTCCCGTCAATACCGACTAAGCTGTGGAATGCCAGTGTACTCGACGGATAATATCACGGCAGCAACCACATGTTGGCCCCTGTGCTTGTTTCCAGAATCTCGGTAAGGGGATGCGGAAGGCACGATCGAGAGTTCGCACGGCTCGGAGATGAAGACATGGGATCTCGCCCGACCTGGCCAGGCGACATGTCCATTCCAAAGCATCGCTCGATCGCACCTATGAGAATCTGCCAGCTACAGCTGAGGCGGGCGCCACATGGCCTCCATCCCGGGGGCATCCCGTCGCGACACTTAGTCTCGCAACCTCACCAACAGGAGGGACACAGAGCAGCCACAGGGCCATACAATGTGCAATGCCGAACGCCTGTTGGCCCCCCCACAGGCCGTTGCACAAGTGAAAAACAAGTATCGCAGAAGCGTTCCCGTGCGGCAAGTGGAGGTACAGGGCCTAGGGCCTCACAAAGAAACCCATTATTTTCTCACGGGATAATGTCAATTTCCCGGCCTAAGCCGCGAGTCCAATCGGCGAGCCAAGGGCGCTGCCGCTAGAAGGAAGCTTGGCCCTATCGCCGAGGCCCTCATGCACAGGACCCGGCCGTCATGGCATCTACCCCAGCTTGGCTCTCGTCCCGAAGAATGTCATGAGCGGCACAAGTGCTTCTGCCGCTGCCGCATACGAATGTGGCAGCGCCTGGATGTCGCACCGCATCTGCATTTGCCTATCTCATAAGCTCGTTGTTTTGGCGTGACTTGCAAGCTGCAGCACCAATACAGGCAGTGAGGGTGCCGCAAAGTTTTTGTCGCAACTGGCAACGCGTTTAGACAGAAGCAGCCAGGCCTAAGCGATGACGACGAGAGTTTGGTACGCATGGTGACGAGGTAGGGCCAGATCGTAGAGCGCGCATTCGCTGAAGGATGCATCCTGGCCGCCAATCAGGATCACGGCGACTGCTGATTGGCGTGTCGGCGTTCGATGGCGCTGCATGGAGTGGGTGGGCATAATGCATGATGCAACGTCGATCGCGTACTTTGTACCATAATCACGGCTTTCCGTATCTAGGGAGAGTGGCTGTCTGGAAGAACGTCACTACGCTCTGCGATAGACAGTTCTTATCGAAACCCTCCCCTCTCACCGCTCTCCACAGCGCTTGCGAGCGTTGAGAGGCGTTGTTGGGGCGGTAATGTTCCAAGAAGCCCCCGACAAGACGCGCACTGTCGAGTCTTCATTTCCTAAAGGCCTGCGACGTAATGTGACAAGTGACGGTCGGCGCCACACCGTCGCCTGCGGTCCTATTCTGGTAGCCGACAAGGCAGAAATTTACAAGGCACCGCGGAGCACTAGTCATGGTGGGAGAAGGCCCAGGCGATCGACACGGGTCCTGCTCAGATTGCCGATCCATCATCGAGCGTGGCTCTACCGTCTGACCTCTGTCGGGCGCCTAAGGTTAGTTCCTTGTGGGAGAGGTGGTTTGAAGCTCGCCGCGGGGCGTGTCTGCTCTTCGGCGACCTTGAGGACCCATGTGCGTGCTGCGAGGCGTGGACGTCCCACGCTACGAGCCCTATCTGGGAGGCTACCCACAGGCGGCAGGAAGCAGCGAGGGTGGAGAGCCATGTGCCTGCCACGAATAAAGGCCTTCCTCACTAGGGGCATGCGGCCGGGGGACTAATATTTACATTGTTTTTCTCTACTTATAGCTCTCGAGCCACCCGGTTGCAGAAATTCTCCTCGACCGACCGGCGCAAACGGCTTTTGTCTTTCCGTTCTTCTTCTTCTTCTTCTTTTTCTCCGTTACTAGGCGTACCCGCGCTATCACCCTGTCAGTCTGATCGTACAGGAGCCGGACCATTGCCCGACTACCGACTGACTATTCAAGTAACTACGCTGGCTGGTCTTCCGACACCCCACCTCGCTTTCGGTTGGGTAGGTATATAGGCCCACGCGCTGTCCATCGCGTACGGACCCCTCGTCGTTGTCGTGTCACATCACCGCCACGCGATTCCATAAGCGGTGTCATCACTTCCCCACTACCTCATCCCCCACGTTCGTTCGTGATCCGACCAGATCAGCGCTTGCCCATCATGGTCTACTCATTGTCCTATCGCCGCCCAGGTCGTGTCACTCTTCCCGACGATGCCTCTGCCGTCTCCCACGAAAGCAAGCAAAAGTCGATCCATGACTCCCTCAAGTCTTGCAGAAGCGGCATGTCCAATGGTATTCCTGAAGCTCTGTCCTTTGATACCATCATAGCTGGCGGTGCTTGCCCTGTGAGCTGCCCCATCATGTCAGCTATCGCATACATTTACTGATTCTTGTCAGCCCTGTACTGTTCGCGATTTCATGAACTTTCTCAAGTACATTGAGCGATCTGCTGAGAATCTTCAATTCTTCCTCTGGTACCGCGACTACGTCAAGCGCTTCAATGCGCTGCCGGAAAGTGAGAAGGTCTTGTCGCCTGAATGGCCCGGCGAGATGAATCCCAACAATGAAGCCAAGTCCAGCTCACAATACTTCAATGCCGACGCCGCAGCCATCCTCAAAGGAACCGACTTTGCGAGTGAAGGCAAGAGCGCTGAACATGAAATGGGCGGCAACAACCCATTCTTCACGCCACCTCGCACCCCTACCAGCATCGACCACAGGGGTGACTACTCGATCAATTCGTACGATGACAGCATGACTACCGGAAAAGTTGACCACACTCAACGTGCTGCTGGTGCGTTTGATCATGCTGGTCTCAAATGGAAACCACGTGGGTACAACCTTTACTGATTCTCTTTTCTCCTTTGTAGCGACTAACCACTCATCCATCAGTCTCCGTTCAGCCTTACCGTGAGGAGATTAGCCGAATCATCTCCATCTACATCGCCGACAACGGGTCGAGACAACTGAACTTGTCGTCCAAGGAGCACACTACCTTATTACATGCTCTCCAGAACACAACACATCCATCGGCCTTTAGCGAAGTCATCACTTCCATCGAATGGACGCTTCGTTGTCAGGCACACCCCAACTTCGTCCGTTGGACCATCTGTAACGGCAACCGCCCCCGTGTCATCTTCGCACGTGGCCTTGGTATCGGTGGAATCGTCGCCGGACTTATCGTTGCCATTATCCTCACGCTGAGTAGTGCGGGTCGTGCATGGCGCGTCATCTCGTTGATCGGTTTTTTCATCGGCATATCCACTCTTATCGCGGCGTGGAAGGGAATGTGTGTCGTACTCCATGGCATGCATCATCGACATCTTCGGCCATGGGAGCTCTTCACATCCGACGATGAATCACAAGACTACGAAATCAAGTCCGACTCTTTTGAGAGCGTCGATTCCCAGGCATCAAGTAACTCGTACGAGGACGAGCCATGGGTTGCAAAGTACGAGAAGCGCAACCTTGTCCGGAAGGTCTTCGATCGCGAGGTCTGGATTCAAGAGCCTGCGCTCCGCCAGATCCAGGACACCATCTTTATCCAGGCCATCCTCGGTGCTCTTCTTATTTCTGCCGTGGCTGTCGGCATCTTCTGCGCTATCCCCAAGGGCAACTACTTCTAAGCCAGCCATACCTTTCTAATGTGGATCCTACATATTGGCGATTTATTCCAATACCTTCTTTTCGATTCATACGCGTTGCTTTAGATACCCAATTACGCGTCTTGACGACCCATTTTCGGCCATCATCATTCGTCATGGTCGACAAGAATCATTAATCGAACATGCTGGTAGGCATCTGGACTGTACATGTGTTCTGCATGAAAGGCGTTTACCCAGTAGGTGATGTGGAACACAAGCGTTACGCTCCAGAAAAATAATTAAAGGCGGACAAGGAGGAAAGACAGAAAGTGACAGTTGAAAGACGAGCGATATCCCTTGTACATATATATATAACTCACATGGTGAACATGATTGACCAATAAGATGAATGTGTACGTGGAACCAAGCTTAAAAGTGGTCTGATTATTGGTTGCAAGCCGTGTGCTCACTCGTCACATTCCACCTGTGCGACTAGCCCCCCAAACAACGCTCTCCACTTTTCTAGTCAATGCTAACTACGGAACAATAGCCTACATACCGATACTTTTACTTCTACTTGTATTACCACCACACAGCATACATGGTGCACCATCCAATCTCCACCCGACACGAAAAGAAGCGTCCATACCTGCCCTCCACCCCCCACAACATACACACCCGCCAACGCATTACCCCGAGCCCAGTCTCACCGACCCGCCCATGCCCCCATTATCGTGCCCGAACGAGGTTCACCGGATAGCGAAGATGCGGCTCCTGCTCATGCGGGCTACAGCTGTCGTTTTAGTGCTAATTCTACCTGGCGGGTAAGAAACTAAGTAGCTTAGTAAGGCTGTGGCTGTGGCTGTGGCTGTGCTACGTGCCGTGTACCGCTTTGTGCTCACTCGCGGAGATTGCCGGAGGAGCGTGATATCATGGATTTGGGTCGAGTCGAGAACTCGGCGCTTGCATCTACGCGATGTGACATGGCTTTGGTTTAGTGACGGTGCGACACGGGTGTTGTCACGTTGCTTTATAGACGGTGGACACCTTTCAGACGACTACTGCAGAAGCTACACGCTATTGTTTCCTTTGGCTCGAATTCGGATTTGGATCTCGTGAGGTGGGCAGAGATACATTAGATCAGCGTCTTGAAGGGTTCAGCAGATGCTAGCGTGATGATGGAGCAAGGGAAGATACTGAGAGGCAGAATACGCATGACTTGCACTCCGAGGACGAAGAGGGCGGGACGAAGCAGACTGTGCTGCGATGCTACGTTGGATGCATCTGCCTCTGCCCCCTTCTCCAGGCCATGACGGGCGCGTGAACTGGCCGTGGACGTCGACATGGGGCTGCAACGCCCGGGGGAGCCCCGCGAAGCGAGCAAATAAGGCTTCACCGGCGGTGGGGGATGCTGGGGCGTAGGAGCCGCGACCCGCTATTCACCCAAGGCTTGATGTGTCACCCAGCATTTCTATACATGCAACATGTCCGTTATTGCCGCGCTATGTAAACCCACCGTCTCCTCCACATTCATCCCGACACTCTTGAAGCCGCCCTAGTCTACGCTCAAGTTCGGTCGATGCTGACAGCAAACGCCTGCCTCACCTCAGCTGGGTCGCCTGACCTCTTCTTCTCGCTCTCATTGCCTATACAGATACATGTCTTACAGTTACGACAGCCGGCACTACCAGCGGCCGCGCCATGATTCCCATTACGCGCCGTCGCGCGACGCCGATGCCTATGCATACTCGCGGCACGAAAAGTCTCTAGCTGAAGCTCGCGAGGAGCTAGCAGACATGCGCCACAGCAACCCCTATGCTTCTTCCTACTCTTCCTCGTCCTATTCGTCCCGCCCGCAACCATACAGGTCGCACATGCGAAAGAAGACATGGCCACCATCACCCAGTGTCGAGGACGAGATCGAAGCCTTGGCCAAGGAGGCGTCGTCGCCAGCGGGGTCGCAAGGACAAGGGCAGGACGATGGTGAGCCGCCGATGAACACGCGGGGAACCGTTGATCAAGAGTCTATCCTGGATGAGATCGAACAACCCAAGCTCGCGCACGACGTCGACCGCCGTTTTGTGCTTGTCTCCGGATCCAGCACCGATGATGGCGCCACAACACGATCCAGCATCCTCAGGGAGCGCCGACGGAGAAGCTTCGCCGAGCGCGGGCATATGCCGCATATCAGCACCAATCTCCCCGACCCGCCTGTCTTCACCGAACGAGAGAGGACACCCTATGGGTACTCGAAACCACAGAAGGATTCGTCTGCCCTTCCGCCAGCCGACTACCTGCGCTCACCCGAGCCCATTACTCCCTCCAACAGCAGTATCCCCACACCAGATCTAAGCCGCGATGCCAGAGACACGCAAAGGGAGCCGAGTACGAGACCTTCACGCCCAAGGCCAAGCAACAGCCGCCACAACTCGTACAGAAGCTCTGGGCCATCGGGCAAAGAGTACGTCTTCGACTCAGAGTCCGAGACCGACAGCACCATCCACCTACGAACCGACCGAAAGCCGGCACGCTACAGCTTCGTAAAGAGCGAGCTGCAAAGAGAGGATCTGAGGACAAATCTACGCGACTCGCAGAAGCCGCCTGAGCCAACCCGACGCGATTCTGGGCAGCGTCCACTACCGACAATACGTAAAGAGGAATCGTCAGGCTCGTCAAAGGACAACTCGTACGCCCAGTCTCCGCGATCCTCGACTTCTTCTTTGAACAACACCACACGAAGATCAAGGCCAGTTCCTGTCGATACCGTATATGCGAACGGCTTCCGTCCTTTGTCTAGACCAAGCTCGCCTCAGCTTCCGACTCGATTGAAAGAGTCTCCTCCTGGCTCGCGTCCGACGTCGCGAAGTGGTGGCCGACCTGCTTCTCCGCTGACCTATTCAAGCACGCTCCAGTCTTCATCTCCCGGGCGCGGTCGCTTTCCCATCTCCGAAGCCGACTGGCACACTACATACCCTCCAGCACCCACTGAAGACAGATCAAGACCACCCTCGCGATATGGCAGATACGAAACAATGCCGCTTCCGAGACCTCGCATCGATATCCAGAGCCCTTCACCTGCGAGGCCACCCTCTTCCGACTCCGCCTTGCCATATCCCATAGATGATCAGCTCATCGACGCCTTCATGCCGCCAGAGCAACACTACCAGTTCGACCACTCAACCGTCACTTCCCCGAGACAGGACTACATAGAACCTACCCGATCCTCGACTCCATCTGCCGCCGGTCCCCCATATATCAGAGACACTCAAACTCGGCCAAGCAGGCAGGACACACTTGAAGAACCCGAGCATTTGAGGAGGCCAAGGTCGAACAGTGCTCTCGTGGAAGATGACCGACGGGACAAATCCTCGTGGAAAGCTGTCCCTCTCGATCTTAAATCGTTGCCAGACTGCCCAAGAAGCAAGCGCACAAGAGACTACGATGATTGGTACAGTCTTCGGGGATTCAAAAATTTCAACATTTGTCCGGATTGCTATATCAACGTCTTTGCTGATACGCGCTTCGATGTCGACTTTAGGCAGATATGGTTGGACGATTGGTCTACCAAGCGGGCGTGCGACTTCAGCAACCCGTGGTCGCGTCTCGCGTGGTACCTCACTGTAAAGCAGCGCCGGAAGTCTCTTGATTTGCTCTTTGCCATCGCAGACATCACCAACACCTACAAGCCATGCCCTGGAGACCGTGAAAAGGATATGAATGAGGTTAGCTGGTATGGCATCTCCAATCCACGCGACGGCAATTTTGTGCCCAATTTTGCCATCTGTTCGAGTGATAGGAGAATGGCCGAGGCCTTGTTTCCTAGTATGCGTGGCTACTTTCCCAGGATGACAGCCGGCTATTCCGGCATACCAGACAAGTACACCTGCAGCTTCCGCACAAGCTCACGTCGTCACATGAAGTACATGGGGCTTCTGATGGAGCTTGATGAAGAGGCGCAGGTTTCTGGTTGTCGACCCGACGTTGACCGCTTTGTCGACCTTGCGCGTGACTATGCCTTCAAAGGCGAATGCGCAAGAGATAAGGCATCCTTCCATAAGCCATGGCACTTCATCCCCCAGCTTCCCGAATTCACCGTCTGCGAGGAATGTTACGACCGATTTATCTGGCCCGGCATGACATCCAAGTCCCTACCTACCACCATACCACGCCTGTTCAGCAAAACCATCCAGCTCGTCCCTGGAGAAGACCCAGAAGTCGGGTCCAGCTGCTGCCTGTGGAGTCCACGGATGCGTAAGGTTTGGCTGCGCAGCGTTGAGGACCAAGACTTTGCTTATTTGAAACGAAAGGCCCTCGAGAGACGGAAGGCTCAGATTAGCAATGTGAGGGATCGGAAGGCTATTGTGAGGGGGCTGGGCAATGCGGAGCCTGGCGATAGCAAGTATGAATGGGCGAAGCGGGAGATGGACATTTTGGATCGGGAGTGGGCTTCTTATGAGTGATGCGGTGGTATTGACCTGATGAGGACAGACGACTCAAGCAAGACTATTTTAACGATTTGAGAATGGAAACCATAATTCACATTATTAACAAGACGAACATATTCTAAGCCCCAAGCCCCTCCCTCAGTCCTTTATTTCCTCCGCTATCCCATCCTGCCTGCACCCTGCTTTAGATGCACTTGGGGCTTTTGAGCTCCTCAGCCGTACTTTCTTCTGTCCAAATATATAATGGTAGACTTGAGGCGGTATCTCATTGTAGATGGCTATGCATGGTCTATGTTGTTTCTGGCACGAGGTTAAACGATTTGAAGAGAGTCGAGGCAATTGGTCGTGTGGAAGGCAGGGGCGAGGATAGGAAAGTAAGTGTCTTTTTTTTTGACAAGTCACTACGTTTTTTGCCCTTTCTTTGGAGGATTAAAGAAGTTTTTACTTATGTCGAGTCTAAGACGTCCACCGAGTTTCCGCCAGCCCCCCCCCCCCCGTCTTGAGTGACTTTGTGAGGGAAGATTGTAGTTCATCCGCGTCCGAAATATCGTTGCAACACAACGTCTTGGTGTCATCGAAAGCATAGATGGGATAAACATCATTGTATGGATAAGAATTCGCCACGGTCTCCTTGGGGGCTTGACCCCTGAGTCGCTTTCTTGAAGCGACTATTTTGGTAGGTGTCAGGGCGTTCGGGTTGATGGCAAACAGCTTGCTCTTACGCCACGACGGAATGCGTTTGATACAAGCGTTTCGTGGCTACTATCTTCGCCGTCCTTTTGTAGCAATCTTCTCTACATGTTCCTCGCTCTCGTTGTCTACTCCCATCGAGTATCCGGCCTTGACGCCCACTCGAGGAAGGGGCTCGCTTAAGCCAGCGGTGCTTCACCCCAGCTGATCGAAACGCCCCAAATTGCATCGCGCGTGCCTCGAGGAGATCTGGTGCCTGGTAATATTAATACAGCTGCATATTCGGAATGGACGTTCGAAGCTCTTGTTCTTGTTAGCGTTTAGAGCAGATTACATGGCTGTTGAAAACCACTGGAAGAGGCCCAGTTCAGGCACCGTTGAACGGCGGCTCATGCAACCCGCCGACGGATTATGCTTCAATGCCAGATACGAGGAGAAGAAAACGGCTAATACCTGGTGAGATGCTATCTGTTACGGACTGCGCACCACAATTGACATCTTGGCTCATTTCATACGAAATCAGAATCCTTAGCTATCACGCCCCATGACTACATCGGGTTATCAGCGACCAGCACTCATCTCAAAGCTTCATGAAGCCAAACGGTCACCTCATCGTAGGTGGTGTTCTCTCTCTCGTCATCTTCTTCCTCGGCGAGTTCCTGCTCGACCGGTTCGTCACCCGCAACACCACTTCCAGTTCTCAGCGCAAGTCTTTTCACTACTTCATTTGCTTCGACCAGGCTGACAAGTCTCCTCTTATGACCTTTGCTCTGGGCTGCAGCAAACTCTTTACAAATTTGCAGCACTCTTTCATTGTCGGAACGTGGGTCTTTGGGATCTTCAATAAAAGACTCGGGCGTCAATGCGAGAACACCTGTACCGCCACATCGATTTTGAGCCTGTTTTGGGCGTGAGAGAGATGGAGGATTGTTGAAGATCTCCTTTGAAAGATAGGAGTCTTCTGCCATCTCGAACGGAGTACGTCCCGAGGCATTCTCGTGGAAGAGGAGTTCAGGCCGGTGATCAAGCATGATGCGAAGGATATTGTAAGCACCGCACCTGACTGCAGCATGAACAGGCGTGTCTCCATCGCCGTTGATAATGCTAAGGTCCTCGTTCTTGCTGCATTCAAGTATCATTCGAAGCACCTCACATTCCGTCCGACTGTTTGGATCTCGCGAGCATCGCAGCCTCGTGCTGACCCACCATCCAAGAGGCGTAGCTGCGCCAGGTTTTTTGGTAGTGCGTTCGGTGAATAAGCTGGAAACAAGACGAGCATCGATCAGACCGAACAACTGACGAATGTCGTTCACGTCGCTTTCAGTATTATGGTAATGATGCAGTATAGAATGAACAATGTTACTTCTGTCATTGTTTCGTGTCGTTTGGTCGGCACCAGCTTCTAAAAGAACTTCAATCATATCGATACGGTGAAGAGTGAAGGCGAGATGCAAAGGCGTCATGCCTCGCGCGGAACGGTGATCAAGGGCTTCGGGGCGGATTTTGCATAATTGTCGGAGCAGATATGTAGATTCCTCACTCTCCTGGCCCAGCACCACTGAATGGAAGAGCAAGTGGGAATGTCGGTCGAGCCACTTGGCAATGGACCCCTCAACTCCACCTCTGGCCTTTGCAAGATTGCGGATTCGGATGTCATCGCGATGATCGTCCGCAAATTGGGAATAACAGCGTAGCGCAACGTCACCCAAGAACCACTCGACACTTGTCAGGTTCCCGAGGCGAGCGGCATGAAGTAAAGGCGGATGTTGCGCTTCTGGCGCTTTGTGCTGAGTTTCTCTACCAGCATTTGCCCAATCGGCGCGCTTTTTGCCATGGACAGAAAGCCCTTGGTAGTACTTTGGTCTCACAGGTATTTCGATACCAGTCTTCATGACAAGATTGTTCAAGGGAAGCCCTGCTCCCGTGCTCCTAATGATAATCTCGAGCAGTTGAACTCGGCCAAGGCGAATGGCGTAGAGGAAATCCGCTTCGGAGAAACGGAAAAACCTAAAGGGGGTACCATCTGCGCCTTCAGAGCTGTGCTGTAAATATTCCTCGCATCTTGCGATTAAGAACCGCAGGAGCTTGGAGTCGTCCAAATAGATCGCGAATTGGAAGAGATTGGAAGGCTGAGCGACTTCGGACTTTGGATCACGTCGGTCCTTGCCGCTGCCGAAACGCTCCGAGGACGGAAGCCATAATTCTGCTGACGGGTTGCTGTCGCAAAGGAAGTCGAATGACGAACAACTCCACGAGATTAACTGGAGAGGTGTCACCGTGCTTTTGACCTGACTCTGTATACTGCCAATGTTTTCAACAGTAAAGCGATCATCAACAATTTCAGTGTAGATCTGAATCTCGTCTTGGTCATCGTCAGTGTTGCTGTCGTCACCATCCTCTGATTGGAGCTTGTGCTTGGTCTCTGGCGTCTCTTCAGGAGCATATTGCGCGCGCGCAATCTCCAGTACGGCTCTTGCGATGCCATAATGTTTGCGCAGGACAGCAATGGAGAACGGCGAATAATTCCTTGAGTCTTGTACGGCAATCTTGAGAGGTGTTTGCTTGTTTCCCCAAATGGTTAGGGTGAGCTCTTTAATCGTGTCAAGGTCTGCGTCCCAACAGGCTTCGAAAAGCTTGAGGTAACCTGTTCTCCGCTCATCGGTAAGATCTGGAAGTCGGAAGGTCAAGTGCGGATTCCACGGCTTCGGAGGCTCAGGATTATCAAGATAGCCGGAATATGGCTGGCATTCCTTGAGTTTCACGTTAGGATAAAGCTCTTTGAACGTCTTGGCGTTGCGTTCGAGTAGGTGGGACTCCAGCGCTTCGAACTCTTTGAGCAAGGGTTCAACCGCCGCTTTCTTCTGATCCGTACCCTTGGGCGGCTTCTGAGATTCCGAATACTCATGATATGTTTTCATGTCTTCCTTGTACTTGAATATAGCCTGCTCAATTTGTTTCTTCACCATCCAATAAGCGTATGTGTTTGGTTCGTAACCGTGAAGATAATGAGCGTCATCCAGTGGCGAAACTGGCAAGGATCGCTTCTGCCACCTGTAAAGACTTTCCACCCAGCCTGTCCTGTACAAGTGGCCTTCTACACCATCCACCTTGCCTATCGTCATGAACGTACGCAGTGCTTGCATCCTATGACGGACGACATCCAATACAGTGCCTGTTTCTTTGTCGTCAGATCCGTCACTCTGGGACGCGCGCCAGGCTCTGGGTGTGAGAGAATTGACGTCTGCACCTGCTTCCAACAGTCTCTGAACAGTTGAAGGCATATCGCACTGAATTGCGGCAAACACAGGCTGCTCAAATTTCTCTCTAAATCTTTGCTGATTTCGCTCTGCATCGCCACTTATCACCGATTTGCTTTTCACGGACGCGATGTAGGAAGCAAAGTCGATCTCTGGTTTGGCTCCGAGCTCCAGCAGCGCATTGACAGCATCAGCGTCTCCATTTTTGATGGCTGTATTGAGGGTACTCTTCGCATCCGGACGGTACGGATACCCCTTCACAGAGAGGTGGTTGACAGCCCTTTCTGCGCCAGGACGGTTTGATGATATCATCGTGCTCAGAAGATCTACTCCATACGCGGTAAAGTAGTTCAAGGCCGTTACATGGTCAACGTCTCCCTGAGCTGGCGTGGCTCCTAGGCCAAGCAGCACCTTCGTCATCTCTTTGGCCTTCTCAGGGGAGAGGTGTAATGCAAGGACGATCGGAAGAATGGCAGCCCGTGGCGACTTGCCACAATCGTGGACCAGCTTCACGGGTAGCAGAACATCGGCACCGAACTCCTGGACGAGGAGCTTCACAATGTGTACGTGGCCATTCGCGATGGCCAGATGTAGGGCGGATACCGGCGCATCCCAGGCCGCTACATTGACATCGTAGATATCGGGTTCATCATCGGCATCTTCAGGTAGGGATTCGTGGTTCTGCGAGACTTTACAGTCGATCTTGATGAAAGAGCCCTCGGTCGTCAGGTCGGCATTCTCGGATTCCTCGTCGAACGCATCAGTGCTATCGTCATCCTTGTCTTCGTCCTTCAATTCTGCCAAACTAGTGTCGCTGTTGCTCTTCAAGCGCTCTTTGTGCTTCCTCTTGAGGGCATCCTTCTCTGCCTTCTTCTCTTCATTGGCCTCGCTCTTAGTGAGAAGTGCCTTGACCATTTCTGCTTCACCACGCATAGCTGCAAGATGGAGAGCAGTCTTGCCATCGAAGAGACGAGCGACAAGGCGAGCTCCGGCATCAATCAGGGCTTTGACAATTTGTGGCGTCGAAGCCATGACTGCAAGGTGCAGTGGAGTGCGTCCCGTGTAATCTCGTCGGTTGGGATCTGCACCCTCCTTGCTCAGCCAGTCCTGGACATGTTCAAGATCGCCTTCGACGATCGCATTGCACAGGCGAGCGGTATTTCCGACATAAGCCATCTCGGTCCAGTCGTCATCCGTAAGAGGATGGAACGATCCGATTGTCTGGCGTCCAGGGTCATCTTTGATAAAAGACAAAGCGCCAGACACGTAGATCTTGCTCTCTTCAGCCGCAATCTCTTCTTCTTCGGCTGTGGCTGGCTCCGGACAGTAGCCACAGCAGTCCCCTATCACATCAGCCGCATTTCCAAAGAATGCAGGATGGCGATGTAGTGCGGTCTCTCGCTCTTTGGGTCTGTTCCATTCGGCATTGAGTAGCAGATCTTTGGCGTATAGCAGCCTCTCGATCTTCCGGGCATGGTACTTTGGCCCGTATGGGATAGTGAAAGTGTGGTAATCACTAACTTCATCCGTATCCACCCATTCTGCAACATCCTCCTCGTGTTCTTCCTTTACGTTGCCCCACAGTTTGCGTCTAGATCGTCGATTGATTATCGGCCTGCCGCGCTCAGCGCGACGCTCGTCAAGGTATGCATCTCGGTCACTGCTCTCGGGTAGTTTCTCAAGCACCAACAACCTGGCGAGTCCAAGCGTGCGCCCGAAAGAACGCTCAAATAGCGTTGGGTCGATACGGGAACGATCGAGTAGCGGCCAGTAAACTTCGAATCCTCTACGCGCGTACTTGGACAAGCGGTTTTCATATGACGGTGAACGGCGTGTGAGATCGATTGTGTTGATCTGGGTCATGAATGCAGTCAGGGCTCGGGGACTAGCATAGACCTGTTTCCCATCGTAGGCAGCACAAGAGCAATCCACGTCGAACCCCGTAAGAATCTCGGAGATGGATCGGTAGATGCGCAAGACGATCTGCACGTGTCGCGTCGGATAGTGTGAAGCGATGGTGATGGCATTCTTCGTCCGAATAGTGGTTGTCTCAGTCAAGATCGAGTCCTTGACACGCTGTTCGATCTGCTGGATCTTCTCAACAGCCTGTTTCTCAGTGAGGCCGTATAGAAAGAGATCAACATCAGAAGCGGGCGCTAGCTGCTGATGATAGTATTCGCGAAGGGCTCGTTTGGAAGCGCTGTGCTCCTCAGAAACGGGTAACAAAGCTGCCACAACGGCGCTGCCTGCTGCTACAACATTGGACCAATCCAAGTCAACAAGAGATGATTCCGAAAATAACTGGAAATTGGTCTGGAATTTCGCGAGCGACTGCACGACAGCTGGCTGGCCGCTGTGCTTGCGATTCGTCCTACTGAGGGGCATGAGATAACGCTCGCGCTCAGCCTCCGACTCGTTGGCGATATTGCGAGCGCGAACTTTGAGGTCGTGCTCACATCCTGCAAAGACGGGGACGACATTGGGCGTACCAATTGCTGGATGTTCGGGTTGTTGAGCAAAGACCTCGCGTAGCTTGGCATCATACTCTTTGTAGGGGCCGATCAACTCGCGCAATGGTTTGTCTGGATGGCTAGAAACATGTTGGATCCAGTCGGTATGCTTAGCCGGAAGGGGAGGAAGCTCGATCAAGGCTGACGTTTGATCTTGGGCTGCCATGGCATGAATTGAAAGTCCGTCGATAGCAGAAAGTGTGTTCAGTATGCTAAAGTGAGTACGCTGGATGAAGTGCCAAAACAAAGCCAAAAGAGAACACTCGGGTTTTATATATTTGCATCAGTATGCGATGTTATTGGAAGTATCATGGTGGTAGCCTCTGTGATAGAGAAGATGATGTAAGGGGTGCTAGCCGCGAACCTACGGCAAGAAGGCGCGTCGAAAGCCATCGTAGCCTGGCCAAGCAGGCAGCGACCAATGATGAAAGAGATTTGACATTAGTTTCGGCGCGTTCTCATGTGATGGGAGCGAGATGCAGACCTAACAATGGGCCGGAATAAGGCTAGGTGTCTGGTGCCTGGAGTGCGCTGCATTTCGTCGGTTCACACGGCACACGGGACGGCACTAAGTGGCGACCCCACAAATGGCATGCGAGTGGCCAGTCGACGACCGGAACTCCAGACAGATAATTTGTACACTGAAAACGTTCCTAGGTTATCGTGTTCGGCTATAGCATTGATTGTTATACGGGAGTACTCAACCGGAGAGGTAGGGAGTTCAAGTTAGGTGCACTTGCTTATCTAAGTCCGTCCATCTCCAAGCTCACGTTGTCCGCCCTGGAGCCGTATACACCACCATCAAGGATCCACTGTTCGTTATCGTCATTGTCATCCTGGACGCGTCGCCATGTCTGCTTTCTCTCATTGCCCTTCTCCTTCCCTTTTGTGTCTTCGATTTTGATAGTTGGCCGGATCAAGCTACCTAGGAGTGGATTCCTGCTGAACGCGCCGCTACCACCCGACAGCGTGTTTCTACCTGAAGGGCCTTGGGCTGGTTCACGCAGCTCATCCTCACTTTCTGGTGTAGCAGGTCTCTCTGTAGCAGCCATGCGTTTAACAAGTTTTTTACCCGAGAGGTCGATACTGGCGACTACTTTGCGCTTTTCATACTCCGGTTTTGCATTCCAGTCCTGCTCACGGAGCGCTTTCTGCTGTCGCTTGAGTTGCATAGCGCGCTCTTGAGGACTGGCCCACATGCTAAGTCCAGCGCTTGTAGTTTCGAAGTCTGCAGCCTCGTCATGGACTTGAGTTCGCTTGGCGTTTTGCGCCTGGAAGGCAAGAAGCTTATCTCGATGCTGCTTTGCTTTCGCTAGCTTTTCATTCTCCGACTCTGCATCTGACGCAGGATTTGAAGACGCTGGTGTTGTACCGCGGGGAGTGGAAAACGGTCGAGGTGCTAAAGATACGTCGGCGCGCTTCTGGCCTGCGTTATTGGCAGCCATTTTCTCTTTTCCGCGCTCTTCACGGAGAACGCGCACCATGGACTGGATGTCTTGTGCACTGAACAGTGCCGAATTGCAGAAAGTGCATGGCCCAATGCCTTCTTTCACACAGATGATCTTGCCGCAATGCAGGCAATTCGGCGCCGCTTCTAGAAGCGGATGTCTGGTAGCCATGCAATTGCATTTCCGCTTGCCGTTGTCTTGAGAGGCTAGGGTAGGGTTGGTTTGGACCTCTAGCGCCCTAATCGCAGATTCTAGGTCGTTCAATGCTGTCGAGGCTCCATGCATCGGTGTTCCGCCAGTAACGTTGACCTTTGCTTTTGCTTTAGGTTTTGTCTCGCCTACTACGGTGCCCGGGAGTTTTGCAGCAGGTGGGGTAGGTGATACACCACGTGATTTGGGTGTTGCCGTCCCTGAGAACGCGGTTGATGTTGGTAGCTGCAGAGCATCAGGCTGTTCCGATAATCCGAATTTAGTGGCTCTCGACTTTGAACTTCCCGCCATGTAGTCCTCTTCATCTTTCTTAAGGTACCCGCCGGACACGTTTCCATAGTTGTCGGGCTGCCGTGGTGGCGGGAGTCTGTTCAGCCCAGCCTGCTTCTTTTTCCTTGGCTTGGCCCTGGGCACTTCTGCAATGTCATTTGACGATAGGTTCTGACTTGATGCAGTGGAAGCTTTGGGCTTTCTCCGGTTGTTGAAGGATGTGATGAACTCGAGAGCTTGAGGACTATCTCCGAGTAGGTTCTGAAGGTGGTCTGCCGCTTCCTTCTGCGAAAGCGAATCCGTATATGATATAATCTGCTTCAGTGACTCGTCATCAAGAGGGAGAAGTTTAGAGAGCTGCGGCACTGCCCAGGCTGATATATCCATATCTGCTGTTGGGAGGTTTCTGGTTGACGACGTCAGATCGGTTCGCTTGCCGTGATTCATCACTCCAGGCTAGTGAGGGTGGCTAGGGTGACTGCGGTGGCTGTTGTGGCTGTTGTGGCTGCTGTGGCTGCTGCTGACACGGACCGTGTGTCGATCTAACATTGAATTCCCAGATGCTAGAGCAGCCAACACAGTCCTCATCCACTTGTCCGCACAACCACCATGGCCACCGACGTCGCACTCGATACCACCATCGTACGTCGACATGTAGAATAGCTAGGTACCACTCTAACCAAAGATAGGGCACTATCGTCGTCGAACTCTACCACGACCATGCTCCCAAGACATGCAAGAACTTCTCGACACTCGCTCAACGCAACTACTTCAACAACCTCATATTCCACCGCATAATACCCAACTTTATGATACAAGGAGGCGACCCTACAGGCACTGGTCGAGGCGGTGAATCTATCTACGGCGAAAAGTTCGAAGACGAGATATCGCCGCAACTCAAGCATACCGGCGCTGGCATTCTCAGTATGGCCAATTCAGGCCCCAACACCAACGGATCGCAGTTTTTCATTACACTGGCGCCCACACCATGGTTGGATGGCAAGCACACCATCTTCGGAAGGGTCAAGAGCGGCATGCAGATTGTAAAGAAGCTTGGCTTGGTCAAGACGGACAAGGAAGATCGCCCGGTGGAGGAGGTCAAGATTGTAAAGGCGTACCTTGTCGACGATGGAGCCTTTGCGCTACAACGTTACTAATGCGCCATGGAGCGAGCAACAAGAATCAAGGGCGCGAAAAGGCTTGTGAAACGACATCACCGCAAGATGAATTGTGTTCAGGCGTGAGTCTCGAAATGAGATATTACAGATTAGACGCTCATACGCTCAGCTAGTTCAAAGCGCCATTCGGATGAATCAACACCTTCGTATAGCCTTCGATCCGTTTGTCAAACTTTTCGTATGCCGTCGGCGCATCGTCAATATTAATCTCATGCGATACCACGAAGCTTGGTTGGGCCTTGCCCGAAACAATCATATCTCGGAGATACCGGTTGTAGGCTTTGACGTTGCATTGCCCAGTTCCAAGATGCAGGCCCTAGACTTGTCAGCTGTGGACAGTAGCCATGGTGAACGGACATGCCTTTTCAAAGAGCTTTCCGAATGAGATCAAGATCTGACCCTTCTTGCTCTGCTCGTCTGGCGCACCTGGGTCGGCTGGTACATACAACCCCGGTATGCCTAGACCTCCCGTCGGCCGGGTGACCATGATCAATTGGTCGAGGACAACGTTGGGCTTCTCCTTGCTGCCCGACGCGTCGACTGCCTGATAGCCAACGGCGTCGACTGCCCGATCTACCATACCACCGTTGAGCTTGATAATCTGTTCAACTGGGTCGCTCTTCCTGAAGTCGATGGGTACGCAGCCAATCTTCTCCGCCGCCTGGAGACGTTCTGGCACTGTGTCTACGACGAAGACCTTGCTCGCACCACGTAGCACACCACTGTATGCTGCCATGAGGCCAACGGGGCCCGCTCCAAACACTGCGACACTTTCGCCAGACTGGAAGCCAGCGAGCACCAGTCCATGCCACCCCGTCGGGAAGATATCTGCTAGTAGAATAAAATCGGCTTCATGCTCTGTGCCTTTTGGTAATTTTAAGGCGTTGAAGTCTGCGAATGGCACCCGAAGATACTGCGCCTGGCCACCTTGATACGGTCCCATAGCGACGTATCCGTATGCGCCCCCAGCAAAGCCTGGGTTGACACTGTCATTGTCAGATCATACTCGACAATCTTGCCCTTGCATGTTGGCATTACCCAGTACAAAAAGCCGTCTTGCCTTCTTCGCAGTTGCGACATCTGCCGTCCGCGACATTCTAGTAAGCTCAACGTTAGCCTTACGTTATGCGAGCAACATTGGTGATACCTACAAACGGTAACACGATTCTGTCACCCCTTTCTAAGAGCGTTACGCCCGAGCCTGTCTCGATGATAATGCCCATATTCTCATGTCCAAAGACGAGACCAGCTTCCGCCGCGGTACGTCCCTGATACATGTGCAAGTCAGAGCCGCAAATGGCAGCTGTAGTGACTTTGACAATGACATCGTCCGGATGTTGTATCTTCGGTAACTCAACGTCCTTTACCGATACCTTGAACGGCCCCTCGTAATGGACTGCTTTCATCTTGTCGTTCAACATTTTCATAAACAGTGTCGGTTTCTTAGATACTCAGGTTGCGTCTTGTGCAAAGAAAAGAACGGGTTGCACATGTATTGTGCGTATTATGAGTATAGATGCGTAGACAAGTACGCGCACCCAACCCCTTCGTGCGGATCGACCCCTCATCTTGGGTTCTTTCGCTCAAGTTGGCACCAAAGTCGTCATCATTGAGGGGCTGACAGCAGATGCCGTGTCGATCCCGCTTGTGGGGTACAGTGGTGACGGGCCA
>LR132373.1:0-27068 GCA_900634815.1 Paradendryphiella salina | reverse complement strand
CAAGCTGAAAGCTGCTGCAGCGCTCCGTACAGTCTTAGATTGACGTGAGGTATAGGCTGCAAGGGCAAGTTCAATTCTACCTTCTTGTTGATTCAAGAATATTGCACGTTGTGATTGCATCGCTGTTCGTAGGTGGTGTTCGCGATGCCAAGAAAAAGTGTCCGGCTCGGTGGTGTGTCCGGCTCGGTGGTGCTTTACGTTAACTGTCAATTTTGACAATTGATTACCAAAACAGGGGGGGTCCATATATTTTCGCAGGCACCAATATAACGTATTGGGCAGGCCGCAGTGGCACTCCCGCATCCATGTAAGTGGTGCTGCATGCCTTGGCATTTCGGCGATGACATTGCTCTGGAATTGTAACTTCTGAGAGGGGGTGAGTGAATAGGCAAGGTGTATCTCATTTGGCAAGCGTCCCATAGGATTGTCGCTTCCAAAGGCATGGCCCTGCATGGCCCAAGGACCACCCGCAACCGAAACAAAGCAACGCATACTAATCATCCCGAGAATATGTCAGTGGCATGATCTTGTACCAGCACGATACAGATGCGGTTCGATTGGTGAAGTCAGGTACTTGACTCACCCACACCTGAATGGTACAATGCATACACACATGTTCGATTGCGGCTTCCTGAAGCTAGGAGATGATGAATCGATGCAGGTAGGCACGTGGGGCGGAACAACAGTGCCCCTCTCCTTTACTCTATCATTGCACATCATCATGTTGTACACATGGTACTCTGACCTCACTCCCCTCCTAAGCCCTTCTATCACTGAGTTCCGAATACCCTACTTCGAAAGTTATCTATACCAACAGTTACAACACCTCCATCCTTCCTAGTACGACGACTTACTACTCTCGCTATTCGAGAAACCACAAGGATCATGCTTGGACCTTCGGGCGACGGCTTAATCACGAAACTCACCTCATACCTCACGTCCGATAAGCCTGCTTCCCCAGAAGCTCTTCCACCTACTCCGAATGGAGACGAAGGATCATACTCGTCATTTTTGAGTCTGGCAATCGACAATGCCAGAGACGAGGCAGGCCGTATGAACGCGAAGAGATGTTGGAAAATAGCCCCGAGGCATTCACTAAAGAGATCTGCAAGCAAGTTGATCATACCGAGTCAAGTGCGAAATGAGCGATCGAACGCAACTGCGATTTTGAGTGCTATTCGGTTCAAAGACAACGAACGTCACCTACAACATGCGGTCCCATCTGCACCGCCCACGTTAAGACCGAGGACGGGGACGAGGCCAGTCCCGACCAGATCCACCGCCATACGCTCGAGCTCGGACCCCTACCTAGCAGAAGCATTTGGCAACCCCAAGACGCGCGAACGTGAGTTGCAGTGGAAACCATGCATCAAGAAGAAAGCAAAGAGCGCCGCTACTACACCACTTATTGGGCTTATCCAAGATACGACCGATATCGAGAGGAGGACTCTTCGTCGTGTCAAGACGGTCGATTTCGAGGAAATTGGGTCCAGACCATGTATTTTGCTACCCCAGGTAGATGTGGCGCCAGGTAGCGCGACTGCCTTTTCCACGCATGGTGTCGAAACAATCTCTACACCAACCAGCAAGCCAGGAAGGATCGTCGAGAAATCTCCATCTTGCCCGAACACAATAAGCATAGTCAAAAGTAGTGTGGCGGGTCCGGCAGTCACACGTACAGATGTACATGTCATCGCGATTGCACCCGCATAGAACGCGTAGGATGTCACCAACGATGACGGTGCTAATCCAGCAACACCGACAATGCAAATAAAAGAAACAAAAGGTGGTAGCTACGAGGTGATATGGGACGATGTACCATCAGAGCACAACATCAGAACGAGAGGCTGGAGAAGCTCTTCGGCAAGTCACTCCCTGGAGACAGTCAGTCCGGGTACTAGGCGTGGCCTGGAGCGAGCCAACTCAAAGCTCGTCGGCTGGTCTGGAACCTGGAACAGTCCTTCAAAGGGATTTAAGTACCCAATTGTGGTCTTCCCAGACGATGATGGCCGTGCCACGCGTTACGATTGTGCTGTGGAGGATGAAGAAGATTGGACATTATTAGTACCTCCAAACAGCCAGATGACCAGTGTCACTTCTTCTAGTCACGCCTCTCTTCCAACTAGTGCGCCCCTGACCAGGACCGTCTCCCAAGAAGTGATGTCGTTGCGAACTGCTCTGCACGAAACACAGCCTCAGGTTTCTCAGGATATGCTTCAGCCTCCGGAGCAGTTTCTCATTGAGCCCAGGCCCGACGTTCAGCCAGGAGGTGGAAAGGCGAAATAAGTCGTAATAGTCCATCAGCTCTCAAATCTCGAAGGAGCAGACACGAGGTTCAGTGGACATCGTGACTCAGTCACCATAGCCCACTCACGGCTCGTCCACCCTGAAGCGTGTCGCCCGAGCTATGTGAGCGCCGAGATTCCGTGGCTATAGCCCGAAAACAGATGCACAACAGAAACCGTACAGCAAGAGTGCAATCTCGATGCAAAAGGCTACCAGCAGTGGATCTCAACCACTTGACGCAAGGTGGAATTGCTGAGGTTACGCTACCTGCCATGAAAACGCACGCGAGGCAGGCGCTGGAGAAGGGCGATCCAGCCTCAATCCTTCGGCCACCGCCGCATGCTACTGATCAGCGACATATCAGGATTGTGGAGTAGATGCGCTTCGTATACTCGTGGTGGCAGAGCTACAGATTCGGTACATGAATAGATGGTATGAGGCAGATAGCCGCATGTTGTAAGTCTGTCTCGAGTGAGTATCTGCAACTTGTAGCGAACATTGATTTGTTCTTTTTGCCTACAGACTGACTAGTGCTATGTCGCGATGTCACGTCTGAGTGAGAAGGATACAGAAAGCGCGTCGGCGCTTGCCGAAGCCGATGGTGTCAATCGCCGTGATCATCTTTCCGACACACCAGACTGCTATCTCTATGCTCTTTGCGAAATCGCTCCCTCACTCTCAGTACTCTCACTGCAATACTGTAAAACATCTGCGCTTAAAAAAAATCTCAGCATGCCTTGCATTTGGCGCCCGTGATGGCGTCCTGGTACCGCTCTCGCGATGCAACCCAGCCTGACATGCCTAAGACATCAACGCTCTCGCCCGGCATATGGGCCTCTGATATGGCAGCTGAGAGTTTTAATTATTGCTAGCGATACCAAGAGAATTGCGACGGCAACCTAATAACACTCATGGCTCGATGTGCATGCTCTGACAATTGGCGTCGCACCAGGCGTTTGATCACCTCATACAATAGAGACCATGTCGCATAAACGCCATCTTCCCTTTTGTATACTTATTGTCATATTCCCTACAGGGCCATCATTGTAATGGCTGTATTCACGCCCTACAAATCCAGCCACGACGTATCCATCATGGGACTTGCAACGAACGATCCATCGAAGCGCGATCAGCGATATGACGCGCTACGCAACGCCGACGACCATTCTGACTCGAGTACCGAGGTCGACGATTGGGATACAGAGGACGCTGTTCGGTCCAGGCGGAGAAGGAAGACAATCTGGACGAGAGTGAAGGGGTGCCGGTGGATGATAGACACGGCACTCCTGTTCGTCATTGTTGGACTTTTGGGCGAGAAGAGATGGCAGAAGCATACAAAAAGCCATCAATACGAGCTTGCAGGAGATATCACCGGTTTCGCCCCGACCTTCTCACAGCAAATCGTTAGCTTCAAACCCAATTCTATCTTTGCTCCCGAGGACGCGACAGAGTTCTGGAGCAATGAGACACAGCATGCATGGCTGAGCATTGTCCCAGGTATGGTATTATTCTTGTTTCTTTAGGTATACATGTCACTGACAAGCGCTACCAGAGGGCCTAGGCTATGTCAATGTCAGGAACCCCGCCGAATATTCCAACCTACCTCATCCGATCCATGATTATCCTAATCAGACCGTATTCACGACGTCTGTCACACACCAATTGCATTGTCTCTACACGATACTCGAAGCGTACAATTCCATGAAGCTCACCATCGCCTCGCCAGTATCGGCAAATCCGGTCAAAATGCCCTGGCATATCAACCACTGCTTCGAATACATTAGACAAGCGATCATGTGCGCGGGAGATGTGGCGTTGGAAGGCGCTGCTACAAGCTTTCCTGGTGACGCGCATGGGGAAGACAGAGGAGGCAGCGATGGATGGGATGCGAAACATGTGTGCAAAGACTACAGGCAGGTGTATGAGTACCTTGAGAAAGAGACGGTCAATCATATGAAGTGGATATCGTCGGAGTAGCAGCCCCACAACGTCGCCTCGGCCTGGGGGTTTGCTCGTACAAGCATGTGACGAAGGGGATGAGTAGAAAATGCTAAGCTAGGCCACCTCTAGCACCAAGGGGAAAGTTGGAAATAAGCAGCCGCAACGCTCGGGCCACTCACCCAAATCCGAAGCTCTCGATCGCAAACTTGAAGCTATTCCCACCCACACAACTCGTCCACAACCCCATATTATTGAAGTTTTTTTGCGCGCATCTTTGTCGCAGCGTTGAATATGTCATCTGTAAAAAAACGCAGACTTCAGCAGCGTTTTTCTACGCCTCCACCCGTCGTCGCAGACCCAGAAGCCAGCAAGAAGCAGCTTGAGACGCCCCAACGCTCCGCAGTGTTCGCAGCACTCTATTTCTGCCAAATGATGGGCTATCCAGCTAATCTTGAGGACATTACGAAGGTTTTCAACATCAAGAAGAGCACCGCAGCTTCAATATTGGCCTCCGGGCGCGCGCGGAGGCTCCAAAACCAGCAGGAAGTTGCGGACAATCGAGGTGGCACCCGGCAGCTTACTGCGCAACAAGCAAACCTCATTGCTGAGTATATTGAAGCCGCTGAGTTCGATGAGAAGGTTCTAACTTGGGAAGACCTTCAAGCAGCAGCCCACATCCCAGTCGCCCAAGAGCTCCGTCGCGCGAACGACGGCAACAGCTCAACGTACAGCTCGAACCTGATTCAAAGCCGGGTAACTGAGGTTTCTAGCATTAAGACCTGCAAGACAGCGATTAAAGAAGAGCTCCCAGAAGCAATCCAAACGCAACGTGTCTTCTGGGCAAACCTACAGCTTACTACTCGCCCAAACTACCTCTTTTGGCGCGACGTTATCTGGTGCGGCGAGCTACACTGGTCGTCTGGTCCCCGCTACGCAAAGCGCATTAAGAGGCGTCCAAACCAGAGATTTCGTCCAGACAATGTACAGTATAACGCTGGTGGACGGCCTAAGAACAACAGTGAAAAGGGACAGCAACAAGATGAGGTTTGCGAGCAGAGATTTCACATCTTCACGGTGCTAGGATACGACTTTGGGTGGGCAATTGAGTACGACACTGGCAACAGCAACGGCAAGATGAATTGGCAAACCTTTCTAAATATACTGCCACATCTGCGCGATGTTGTACTCGGTCAAGACCGTGTCTTGTACATGGATCGAGACTCAGCTCATTGCTCCCCGGAGACGCTGAGGTGGCTTGAGACGAACGGGATGGAGTATATCATCGCGCCGCCAGCCTCACCCGACATGAGTATTATGGAGACCTGGGTGAAACCAATACGCCAAAAGTTCTTCAGACGACAGATGAAGACAGCAAGTGCAGGAGTACAACGTTTCTACGAAGTTTGGCAGTCGTTAGACCCTAAAAAGATCAATCGCACTATCGACAGCTACCCAAAGCGTCTACATGAAGTTATTAATGTAACCAAAGGTCGGATGACCAAGTATTGAGCTTTTAAATAAATGAAATCGACTTCTGCACCATGAGAAATGGCCTTTACAGCCAAAATTACTATACAATCGACATTGAGATGGGTGGGGTGCGGGGCATCCCACCATGAGCTTATTTCCAACTTTCCCCTTGGTGCTAGTGTTCGGCCACCCTAGTGCTCGGCCACCCCACCGAAATCGCGATCTTGTTTTTGAAGCTGTACAACTCAACCAAAACGCTATTAAAATGGATAATCGCGAAGTTGCCATCCAAAACGCTATTCGCGATCTTAATGCTGGTGTTTTTAAAAGCCAGCGAGCTGCCTGTCAGGCTTGGGGCGTCCCCCGCGCGACTCTACAAGGCCGTCTCGCAGGTCGCGCTCCTAACGCGATAGCTCATCACCAACAACAGCGATTAACTCCAGGGCAAGAGGAGTGTCTTGTTCAATGGATCCTTGATGAGGATCTTCGCGCTCAGCCTCCCGCGCACTCCCGTGTACGAGAAATGGCGATCAGAATCCTCCACATGAACGGCGATTACGAACCACTTGGTCATAACTGGGTGTCCTCTTTCCTCTAGCGCAACCCACGCGTCCACAGCGTCGTCGGCCGATCGATCGAAGCTTTACGAGCTGAGGCTGCAAGCCCTGAGCTAATCAGAACCTTCCTAGAGCTCGTAGAGGCGACGCGACTCCGGCTAGGTATACAGCTCCGCGATATATACAATATGGACGAGACTGGGATCGCAATTGGCGTATGTAACAACTCTAGAGTTCTAGCTTCTACCCATAAGCGTAAGGCTTACGTGAAGTCTCCAGAGAACCGAGAGTGGATTACAATTGTCGAGTGTGTATCGGCTGATGGGCGTTCGCACCGCCCGCTCATAATCTTCCAAGGACAGCGCGTCCTTACGAGCTGGTTTGACAGAGACGTACCAGACTGGTTATACACAACTTCAAAGAACGGCTGGACGAGTAATAGTACTGGTTTAGAGTGGTTATAACGCGTCTTTATCGCAGAGACTACATCAGCACCACCCCGCAATCGCCTACTTATCCTCGACGGCCACGGCTCCCACGACAATATTGACTTTATGTGGGAGTGCTACCAACAAGGCATACACGTCTTGTACCTGCCTGCTTACTCTTCCCATATTCTACAACCGCTCGATCTCTCACCATTTAGCGCAGTTAAGAAAAGCTATCGTCAACAAGTACGCGCCCTCGCCGCGATTAGTGACGCCGCTCCAGTCAGGAAACGACACTTTGTTAGCTTATACTTTGAAGCACGACAGCATGGCTTATTAGAGCGAGTAATACGCGCTGGGTGGCGAGCTTCAGGGATTGCTCCATACAACCCAGAACTGGTGCTTCAATCGTCGCAATTGCAGACTCGGCCAGCAAGTCCACCACCTCGCACGCAGCCAAGATACAGTAGGGAGGCGGTTATAACTACGCCTCGACGGTCTCAGGACTTGTACAAGCTACAACAACAACTTGGGCAGTCAGAACAGCCATCGCGAGCGACGCGATTATTGCTTGCTAAGGCAGGTAAGGCGCTAGCAGCAGCAAATACTCTCAACGCCGCCCTCTATTCAGACAACTTAAAGCTACAACACAAAGCCAATCAGTTAAAGATTAAGAAACCAAAAAAGCGCGTCCACCCAGAGCCAAATAAGCGCTTTGTCAACGTTGAAGCTGTCAAAGCAGCGATGGACGCCGCGGCAGCTCAGGCAACCCAAAACACCAAGAAACCCACTAGAAAAACGGCTCAAAAAGCTCCTACGCAGTCTCACGATACGTCATTTAGTTCTATGTGTAACCAGTTTCAAATATAACTTGTTTTGGTTGAGTTTTTCAACTCCAAAAGCATCGCTCGCGATTTCGGTGGGGTGGCCGAGCACTAGGGTGGCCGAACACTAGGTGGCCTAGCTTACACTTCGTACCAGTGAATAGACAGTCAGGCGATGTGTGTCGTGATGACGTTTATCCAATTCTAGATCTAGCGATTGCTTGCGCATATGAGGCAACCTTCCTGTTCGATCTGTTTGGATGTCTGGGACATCAGTAGTCATCGTCATCCTTGCAGTCCGCCCGCTAATTTCGCTCTTTTGTACCTTGGGCTATTTTCCTAAACGGATTCTGACTGTTGTTGATCCAGTCCAGGCCGCCGAATCTATATGCAGTAATATCTCCACGATCTGCAAGATCAGGCCTATTGGGCAGATGGACAATGCCCCGATTCCTCCGAAGATGCACATACGGTGCGGTGATTGCCCCATCAAGAACAAGATGCGAGATCCCGGTTACAGAATTTGAGCATGTGCCCAATCACAATGCCCGCGAATAAGTCTTTGGTATCGGAGGGTAAGGTGGGCAGGGATGTTGTAGCGACGGCATCGCCGAAAGTCCATCGTCTAGCCTCCGCAGCGGGGGTGCACCCTCAGCCATCGGGCGCCGCATAGTCCCGTCTCGGAGCTGAATGCTAGAATTGCTATGAATTCCGTCGAGCGCGTTCTCCGACCTAGGGGATGCTATGTGGACCGCCTAGGCCCCGCGCATGTCATGGGAGCTGCATATAAGATATTGATCCTCTTCGTTGATTCGTGTTCAGCCAACTTTCGTACGAACAACCGAAGCCGACTGAAATTCCCGCAAAGAGCGAGATACGAAATCCACGTGAAAAAAGATCAACAAGACCGACAACTACATCTCGGCCGAGCTCCTTACGCACGTTATACGTCTCGGCAATTGTGCATCAACGTGGTTTTCACGTGCGGACAAGACGGCGAGGTGGTGAACGAGAGAGCCATATCCGCACATTTGTCCGGATTAGGGTCAAAGAGCGAAAGAGCGAAAGAACGGAAAAGGTTCCCAGGGTGGCATTTAACCCCCCACAATCAAGGCGTACCTGCGCAGACGAGTTAAAGGACGATTGAAGTGCCCACCGTTGGAAGGGCGACACGAGAGACGAACGTGGTTGCCACGACTTACACAAGCAACTCTCGCCCGAAAAACGTGACTACCCCGACTTTTTGTTTTACTTTTACGACGACGACTTTTGTCGCCGACGACACCGCTGGTCCTCACGACTAGTATTCAACAACGTCATGGCACATTCACCACTACTATTCATCCTTGCGGGTGCGGCCATTTCTTACTTCCTGTATACCCGCATCACACTTTACCTCGCACGCCAGCGCTTCAAGAAAGAGAATGGCTGCCAACCATGTACTGCCCAGTTCCACAAAGATCCGATTCTAGGGCTTGACGCTATGAAGGTCAACGTCTACAACAGCAAGCACTTCATCCTATTGAAGGAGAACAGGAAGCGATTCCAGAGGCTCGGCAATACATTTCATAACAGGATCATCACTACGCCTCTTATTGCGACATGCGAGCCGGAAAACGTCAAGACCATCTTGAGTCTGAAATTCAAGGACTACAGCTTTGTTCACAGGCAAGAAGCTTTTGGTCCCCTTTTAGGTCATGGTATCTTCAACGCAGACGGCGACCGATGGGCTAACAGCCGTCATCTCCTCCGACCCAATTTTGCGCGAGACCAGGTTGCGGATATTGAAGCTTTCGAGCGCCACTTCAAGCTCATGCTCAAGCACATTCCCAAGGATGGCTCTACTGTCGACCTGCAAGAGCTTTTCTTCCACCTGACCCTTGACACGGCCACCGAATTCTTATTCAACCACTCTACCAACTCACTCCGCATGATCGGCCAAGAAGACGCCAATAACGAGGACACCATCTTCGGCAAAGCGTTCAACTTTGCGCAAGACGACATCATCACCCGCACTCGCTTTGGATCCTTTGACCGCTTCAGGAAGAACGAGGAAGGGAAGAAAGCCATCAAGATCTGCCACGCTTATATCGAGAAATTCGTCGACGATGCTCTTCAGTTCAGACATGAGCTAGATGCGGAGAAGTCGGCCGGCACTGACAAGTACTATTTCATCCAAGAGGTAGCCAAGCAGACAACCGACAAGAAGAGGATACGCGAAGAACTCATCAACATCCTGCTTGCTGGACGCGACACGACTGCCAGCTTGTTGAGCAACATGTGGTTTCAGATTGCGAAGCGACCAGACATTTTCGCAAAGCTTAGGGATGAGGTTGCCTCGCTGGAGGGACGGACGCCAACGTATGAAGAGGTGAAGAGCTTGAAGTATGTCAAGTGGTGTCTGAACGAATGTAAGTATTGCATAAAAGAGTAAAGATGATATGTTTACTAACCCGAAACAGCACTCCGTGTCCACCCCGTCGTCCCCGTAAACTCACGCTACGCCATCCGTGACACTGTGCTACCACGAGGTGGTGGTCCAGACGGCCAAGCACCCCTCTTCGTTCCCAAGGGTACGGTAGTCGGTTACTCACCTTACACCATGCACCGCCGCCACGATCTCTACGGACCAGATGCAGACGAATACAAGCCTGAGCGATGGGAGACTCTGCGTCCTGGCTGGGAGTACCTCCCCTTCAACGGCGGCCCACGCATCTGCCTCGGCCAGCAGTACGCACTTGTCGAAGCAAGCTACGTCACTGTCCGCCTGGTGCAAGAGTTCAAGAAGGTTGAGAGCAGAGACGCTGGTCCCTGGGAAGAGGGTCTGACACTGACTTTGTGTTCGAAGAACGGCACCCAGGTCGGTCTCACGCCAGCCTAGAAGGAGCGTCATGGACTCAAGAGGATGAGCTGCTTCGGTAGGGCGAGCAGGTAGAGGCGGCCATCTCTTTTCGAGCATGGCAATTTGTATGGGTGGTTCAGTTCGATGCTGTATTGAACATGGCGTTTTCTATTCAACTGTAAAATAAAGACTGCTACTATATTGAAGGCTATTTTCTCCCATTGCCTAGCTGTCGCGTGTATGGTGGCGGGGTGAAGTGTCCAGGACGGGATGGTAAAGGAACAGGGCTGACAAACGCTACAATACCCCGAATCTGCAAACCCTCACGTGTCAAAAAGCAACCCCAGGATTGATAAGTGTACAGCTCGCTCTTCTCCTTTTCCATAGCACAAGCAGTGCAACCGCTGTCCTCCCAAACAAGCCTAGCGCCGGAAGTCCGCAACGGGGAACCTGGCCAGGAACACAAGTGTTGATCAACAGCAGCGAAACGCCCCCACAACCCGTACAACACATCCCCTCATCGCCCTCGCCCACTGCCGAGTCGCGGGCAGACAAGATGTCGCGAGGCCACCGCACTTCGACTACGCCTATGGACTTTGAGTGGACGAACAAAACAGGCCCCATCGACTCGCAATCGCCGTTCCTCAACGCCAGCCAGCAGAGAAAGCGTGAGCCCTCGGATCCATGCCTTGTCGTGACAGACAATATACCACGCGGCACACAGGAGCTGACTTCAGGGCCTTCATTTGGCCAGCCAGGTCCCCACTCAGTCCTCGACTCCCCCTCCAAAGGCGGGTTTGCGACGCCGAATCGTTTACGCGACCCCGACAACCGCATGACATACTTCAACCGCGATCCCTCCAAGCCATTGCCCTCCACCCCAGCCTCGTCGGTACCCGCGCACATCCAGCCGAGCCCCTGGTCTATGCGAACACCCTCACGCGACCTCGACTTTAGTTCGGGCGGGGAGACACCGGGCACACCGCACATGGACAGCGACGCGGGCACGCCAGACACACAATTGGCGAGCAGGATGGGCCGCCTAGGGAATGGCGACGCCGACAAGAAGGGCGCACGGCGGGACAGCTGGTTCAAGCGCACCTTCATGTCGACCCCAAGCCCGACCAAGGAGCGGGACAAAGAGCAGCAGCCCCCAAAGTACTACTCCAAGAAGGCCGAGAACCGCATAGTCAAGCGCCGCTCCGAGCGATCACGGTCGAAGAAACGAACCACCCTCCACGACGACTACGCCGCCGACGACTCAGACAGCGGTCAGCGACGCCCGCCTGTCCTGCCAAAAGAGGCGGGGCCCGTTCGACAGACCTTGGCCATGACGGTTGGCGGCTTCTTTTCATGGCTCGAAGCCCACCCGAACCTCCCCTCTGTACTATCCTACTATCTTCAACTCACCGTCAACATGTTCCTCGGCAGTCTATTCATCTACATCGTCTACTCCGCCTGGGCTGGTGTCATGACCGATGTGGACATTGAGTCTTCGAAGCACGCTTCAGAAGTCATGGTGGAGATCGCTGCCTGCGCCACAGAGTACAACCGCAACCGCTGCCGGCCCGATGAGGTCGTTCCCGCCATGGAGAAGGCGTGTGGCGTGTGGGAGACTTGCATGAACCGCGACCCGAAAAAGGTTGCGCGTGCAAGTGTGACGGCCAAGACGTTCGCCATGATTTTCAACAGCTTTGTCGAGGAGTTTAGCTACAAGTCCATGGTATGTGCCGGCATCATCTTTTGTTTTTTGGCTTCAGATCAAGTATGCGGAGATGCGACGTGGAGACACGCCATGTGCGTGTGCACGAGACCATGTTCAATCTCGCCGACATGCCCATCCCTGTCGAACCCGAAATCCTCCCCAACCCATCCAGCCCTGCGAGATCCAAGAGCCAGGCTCCGATCCCAAACCCGAGCCTCACGGTTCCCACAAACTCCGCTAACTTCACTCCTCCATAGATCTTCACAGCCATTGTCATCTTTGGTGGCTTCAACCTCTCAAACTGGGCCTTTGGCCTCCTCCGCTCCCAAGTCCAACAAACTCAATCTCACTACCACCAACAACAACAACAACAACACCAACCACCACCACCGCAACAACAAGACTTCCTACCCCAAACACCACACCGTGTTTCCTCAAGCTCATACATGGACCAACAAACCTACCATAACCCGCAAGCCTACCAGCAGAATTGGCAACAATTACCACAGTACCCACAGCAGGCTACCCCGTATGCGGGTCAGCGGCATATTGAGGCCCCACCGTTGGTGCATGCGCATACCATGCCTGCTCTGAATGCCAGTGGTATGAATAGCAATGGCGGCGACGTGCAACTCATGGAGAATGCGAAGACGCCGAAGAAGAGGGGTTTGTTTCGGTAGTTTAGGCAACACAGCCTTGGCTTCTTCTTTGTTTCACCCTTTCTGGAATCTGTTCTTCTTTTCTTTTTCGTTTTTTTTTTTTGGTCCTTCCCTTTGTGGAGAGTGGGAAACTTGGGGGTCTTTGGGACGGATGGGGAAAATAAGGTAGATGGTGGGGGGCGGGGAGGGGTGTTTCTGGATTGCGGCTGCAGGGTCAAGAAATACATGAAAATATGCGTGTATGGCGAAAAAAAAGGGAAGGCTGGTTGGTTATGAATAACAGTGGGGCGTTTGACCGAACCTTTCTATATCCTTCATCTTTTGCCGACTTGACTTGCGAATGGAAACGCATTGCTATACTATACTTTGATACGTTGAGCAAGCACTTCTTGTCCCATCTAAAACCACTTGATCGCGACCACATCCTCACCGCAAATCTGTCCCAGCATACTCGCGTCTGAACGAATACATTATTAATCTCTTAATTCGTACCAAAACAAGCAGCTCATCTGAAGCCTCCTTTCCTCCGCGTCAAATCCAGGATATCAAAAAAAGAAAGCACCAAATTCCGTCCCCCAACGAGGAAAAAAAAACGCCACCATCAAATTGTCCCCCATTTCTCATGTACATTATAATAGACATACAGCATCATCATCACCGCCATCAAACACTTCGACTACGGCTTCTACTCTAAGCAGCAGCCTCAGTCTTCGCCTCCTCCTTTCCACTCTCCTCGTACTTCTCCCAGTTGGCCAGAATGTTGCCAATCTTGGGAGAGTTGGTAAGCTTGTACACGTCCTCGAAGTACTCCCTGGTCAATGCAAACGGCTTGGCCGTCACGTTGGGGATATACTTGCCAACGAGCTTGCTGGGGTCGATGGATGTCTTGTGGATCTTCTTGAGGAGGAAGGACCGGAAGGGCTTGACACCGGAGCGCAGGAAGGTTGAGTGGAAGGGAACGTCGATGCCCTTGAGCGGGATGGTGGCGAAGCCGCGCTGGAGGTCGAGAGGCTTAGGCTTGGCCTCTGTTTGCTCGGCACAGCCCTTGATAATCTCCACCAGGTGGTTCTTGACTTCCTCCAGCGACAAAGTCTGCATCAGAGCTTGGATGTCAATCTTTTGTTGCTTTAGGTAATTTGTCACGCCGGTGAGGCAGTCCAGAGCACGGAGGTCACCAGCGGCGACGTACTGCATGTTGGCGATGTTGTAGTTGACAATCTCCAGAAGCCATCCAGTTGTCTCAGCAATGTTCTCGACAACGTATTGGAGTGCTTGCTCGTTGAATGTCTTAGAGATCCTGCTGGGATTGACAGCGCACATGGAGTAGTTGGAGCGACCAGTCTCGTCACGCTCGACGGCGACTTGCATCGTAAGACCACGGTAGAAGACGACCGAGACCAAACTCTCGATTGGCATGACCTCAGCCATAGCCGCAAGAGCCGAATACTCACCTAGCGAGTGGCCGGCGAACGTGCTTTCGACCTGAATCAGGCCCTTGGCGCGCATATCTTCGAATGAAGCCTTTTCCATAAGGGTCAGAGCCGGCTGCGTGAACTGAGTGGCGGAAAGCAGACCAGTCGGGGACCGGTAAGTGTAGGATGTTGTGTTTTCGTCAATCTCCTTGAAAATCTTCTCGGATCTAATCGATCCATCGGCAGCAACAGTCTCAAACGTCATGGACATGTAGTTCTGGCGGATAGCCTTTCCAACGGGACCACCAAAGTGGATAGTGAGCTCCTTGGGATTGTTCTTGACGATGTTGGTGATGGCGAAACCTGTTGCAGATTAGTAGGTGAAGAAAGTGTGGGAACAAGATTGACTTACCATAGTTGTCCATGAAGTGCTTGTCGGCACGGTCCCAGACTTCCTTCGCAACAGGACTGCTGTTGTAAAGTTCCATACCCATACCTTGCTCCTGGGAACCTTGACCAGTGAAGACATAAGAGGTCGTAGGTTGCTCGACCTCAGCCTCACCAAGAAGGACCTTGTCTTCAGTCTCCTGGTTGCTGACCTCAATCTTGATGATCTTACGGCCAGAGACCATACCAACATGCTGAAGCTTAACGTCCAGCATGTCATCAGGAAGTACCATGCCAACAAGGTTGACGTGGTAGCTCCTGACACGACCAACGTTGTTCTCGGCAGCCCATGTCTCGACCAGACTTCGGACAGCTGCGCTAGAGTACATACCGTGGGTGATGGTACCGGGGAGGTTGGCATAGCTGGCGAAAACCCGTGAAACGTGAATGGGGTTATAGTCGCCCGAGACACGAGCATAGTTCTCGTTGGAGGCCGGTGCCTTCAGGTTGAGAGGTGTCTTGCCGTGGAGCGGGATGGCATTTTCAAAGAGCACAGGTTGGTCCACCACAGCTCCGTTACGCTCCAAATAGTCCATGACAGGGTTACCATAGGAGGCACCAGATTGGTAATCCACCGAAGCAATTTGGATAATCTCCTTGGTCGGAAGCTCAAGAAGAACCTCTCCCTGAGTCTCGACGTCGGAAAAGATTGTCTTGTTCTTGTATCGTGTGACAGTCTCAAGCTTGAAGAGCAATGTCTTGTTCAACAAATCAATTTCGGGCTCCTCAAAGTTGAACCATTCCTTGGAGCGCAAGATCGCGACATCCTTGCTTGTGGCTAAGTTGAGCTGGATGGGCTTCTCAGCCTTCCGCTGGAAGGTGTTCTGGAAGTCATCGTATGCGCCACGGTACAAGAACTGACTAGTGACCTCCATCACCGGCTTGCCATCACGGGTGATGGTACCGCAGACCTCTACCATCTTACCAGAATCCTGGTTAATGACGGCGTTAATCTGTGCAGTAGTGTCGAGTACATCACCCTTCTTGAGAGGCTCAGCGCCGGTGATCATGCGGAAGCCGTTGGAAAGATGGACCAGCTTGAGCAGGTCACCATCGATTGCGCGAGGGAATATTGGCTTGGTGATGGCTTTCCAGCCGACCACAATAGCGAAGTCCATAGGCGCAAATACCTCCTTGCCCGGTCGGTCAACGAAGGCTTCACCTGTGTTGCCGACTGCGTGGACGAAATCATTGATGGCTTCGCTAGTGACGGTGGCGCGGCCACCATCAAATCGCTCAGTGACGGAAGCATTGTACGGGCAGGCTTCGTCACCGAACCAGATCTTGTAGTAGAAGTCCTTGATCCGGTCGTTGCGAGCCTCCATGACCTCGTGGATGGGCGCGTAACCCACGTCAGGACGATAGGTGAAGCGGAAAGGCAATGCAACGGGCTGCTTGAGCGCAGTACGCTCCTCGAAGATGTTAAGTAAGATCTCGTTGTCACTCGTGAGGCTAACCTCGACCGTCTTGATTAGCTTGCCACCGGTGTGCAACTCCTTGACGATGATGGCGGTCTTAGCGGGCTCCTTGGGATTCTGGATTTCCACAATCATACCACCCGTGGGGGCAAAAATGCGCGAAGTCGGGTTGGTTTGGAAGCGCTGACCTTGTACGAAGATATCTGCAGTGAAGAAAGCGTGCCTCCACGAGTAGCTAGTGCCGGCTAGGAGCTGTAGCCACGAGTGAACTTCAGGCATAGTAGCATTGGGAGCAGCAGAGAGACGATAGATGATCTTATTCTCGAGCTCGGAGATGGTAAGGCCGTCAACTTCCAGACCCTGAGGAGGAGCCAAGAGGTTGCTTCCGAAGTACTCAATCACGGGGACCTTGGACTCGTCATCGCCGTAAATATCACGGAGAAGATACTGGATGTGGCCCTGATGAACACCATCAAGGATCTCCTTGATGGGTTCGTCGACCTTGGTGGAATACTTGACAGCCATGGGTCCTTGAAGGATACATGTCCTGCCAACATCCTGGTCAACGACAGCATCGAGATCCTCAGATTGCCAAAGTGAATCCTTTTTGAAGAAGAATTCGAAGGTGTCATCGAGGACAGGAACGAACGGGACGGGCTTCTGTCCGCGGCGTTGGCAAAGAAGCAGGAAGTGCTGCACATCTTGTGCGTTGATGAGTTGCTCATCAGCCTCTGGGTAAGCCTTGAAAACCTTCTCGAGCATGGGGAAGGGGTCGTTGAGCTCATCGTAGTTTTGGATGAGCGACTCGCTGCTGGTTTTGCTAAAGCGTTCCTCCAGTCGACGGATGAAGTCACCTGTCAAGCGTTTCAAGCTTGTGTCGATCCAGCGGGACTGGTGCTTGACGTACATCAAGTCCACCATGCGCTGGACAACCTCGGCATAGGTCATGTCTTCGAGATCCACTGACACACCCTTCTTGTTCTTACCGAACCAGACCTTTTGGAAATCCTTGTTCAACTTGTCAATGATGTAGTCGCGCATCTTTTTAAGTTCGGGAATGCGCTTGGCTTTGTCAAGGCTGAAGATTTTCTGATCCATCTCGTGCCAGAACATGACACCACGTGTAGCGAGTTTGTGAATTGGCTCGCCCAATTCGGAGCGAACAGTGATGACACCACCAGCGGGACCCTTGTATGTCTTCTCCCACTCGCTATCTTCTAGACCTGGCGCATCAACAATAGCCTGCTTAGCCATCTTGGAGGTAAATGCCTCCTTGGCGGTCATAACGCGGCTACCGAACAAACAACCATCGAATGGCATGGGAGGGTAGCCGAACTTGGTTGACCAAGAGCCATTGAGGTACGGGTAAGTATCCTCTGCGCCACCGAAACCAGAACCAGCAACGAGGATGAGATTGTCGCACTTTCGTAGGCGGCCGTACATTTGCAGGATAGGTTGATGGAAGTCTTCGAATGAGTGATGGCCACCACCGCGACCACCAGTCCATTGAAGAACGACAGGGAATGTAGGGCTTGCCTTCGCAATGTTGATGACTTGTTGGATAGCCTCGACCGAACCTGGTTTGAAAGCAATATGCTTAATTCCCAGGGTCTCAATGTACTCATTAGCAACCTCGATAGAAGGTACACCAGCACCGATGGTAAGTCCTTCAATTGGAACGCCCTCGGCTCTAAGCTTTGCTAAGAGGGGAATCTGCCAGCCCATGGCGCGCGGGTTGATATAGATCAAGTTGAGTGAGATACCGCGGCCAGCAGGAATAGCTTTCTCAATCTTGGAAAGGGCAGCGGTCATGGTCTTCTCGTTGTAGTAACCACCACCAGCAAGTTCTATCTCGTAACCAGCGTTCATTGTGGCTGCTACAAATTCCCACGGTACTGTACAAGGCGTCATACCAGCAACCATGACTGGGGGCAAGCCCAACATGCGGCTCATCTTGGTGTCGACATATGTCTGGCCAGTGGATGTCTTGACGAGGCGAGGACCATGCTCCTTGACCCAATCGACAGCGTACTTGACGGCATGATCGAAGTCGCGGTCGAAGATTTCAGGCTTATAACCAACTTCGACGTTCTGGCCATCAATAGCACCAGCAAGGATGACGCGGACACCAGTGCCATCCTTGTTGCGGTTCGTAAGAACGCCCAGACCAGAAATGCCACCCGGACCAAAGTCAAGAATGTGGGTTGCCTTTGGGAAAACGGTCGCCTTCTCCCACTCTACTGAGTCGGCAGTGATCATGCTGACAAGTCGGGGTACGATGTTGTCTGTCTCGGTCTCACGGATGTCTTTGCCAGTGTGAGTATCGTACATGGGGATACCAAGATCGGCAGTAGAGATCTTGATGGCCTTGAGATCGTCTTGAAGCTGCTTGGTCGCATCAGAAAGATAGGGGCTGTGGAATGGTGCAGTGATAGGCAGGAAGCGGTTGACGAAGCGCACCTTGCGCTCGGTGAAGGGTATCCTGGTCTGGTCCAAGCCAGTGGGAGCCTTGTCTTTGCGCAAGCGGAGGTTGAGACCATAGAGGGAGATGGGCGGCCCTGTAACCACGAAGTTGCGCGCGCTGTTTACAAGGGAGATGGCGATATGTCGGTCTTCGGGTAAATGTGCGTTGGTCGCGTCAATATGGTCCTGAACTGCCTTCCTTGAAAGGTCTCGGATGGACAGCATAGGGGTTGGTGTACCCTCGCCATTGTCGATGGAGTCTTGTAGCACAGTAGGTGCGAGCGATGTTCTGGGGAAAGCTTGTTGACTTCGCGTACCGATCCAGAAGAGGATCTCAATGGCTTTCTTGGCAGATCGCTCAAAAGTTTCCCAGTTCTTCGCCTCGGCAATGGCGGCGGCTGTAACAACACCCTGGGAGTGACCAGTGACACCTGCCAGACGGCTTCGCACATGGCCCGGGTGGCTCCCGAGAACTCTGCATGTCACGACATAGTGGGCGAGCTGGGTCAAGCCAATCAAGGGCAAACTGACAGGCGCCGAGACGAGGTAGTCGGTGTCAGGCTGCGAATCTCGGTGGTTGAGCCATCGCATGACATCGAGACCCTTGGAGTAAAGCTTCTCGGCGCGCGGGTCCCGCGACAATTGGAGAAGATGTGCGGCCTCGGCGGCAATGAAGTCCTCGACAAAAGAGGGGTAGGTGTTATAGATTTCGCGGAGTTCATCAAAGTACTCCTCGATGTTTCCCTGTCCGCCCAAAACAGCGTATATGAAGGCGTTCTCGTCGGATGCTTCCCGGAAAAGCGCCGACTCGTGGTGCTTGATGGGCCTCTCGACGGCAGCGCGAGCAGCGTAGTATGACCGCACCGTGACCAGCTTCTTCTCAGTTATGCCGGGCAGAGATGCAGCCAGGGCGTGCACCTCGTTGCCGCGGAGAAAGGCACGCTCAAACTCGGTAAGAACGAGCTTGAGCACCTCTTCGAAAGAGTCGGGGTCCTCCCCCTCGTCTACCTCCCTGGCCACGAAACCCAGGTATCGGGCCACCAACTCAGGCACAGAAGATGGCTCATCATCTAGCGCGAGCTCATCTGTGGGTTCGGGAAGTGTGGATTTGAACGTGTCTCTCAGTTGTTGGGCATTGAAGTGGAGAGCGGTGGGGATGAGGAGTGTGTATTCGAGCGAGCCGTGGGAGAGGATGAGAGGGCGCAGGTTTGCAGCAGATCGGGGCGTAGATATGCCCGTCTGCTGGCCAGAACCGTACATGATGTGGGTATGGGATTATTGGGTGCCCTGCAGTGAGAGGGGTAAGCTGGGAGTTCTGGCGTCGGGCTGGGACTGCAGTCTGGAGGGGCTTGGATGTGAAAGAGACGAGAAACGGAAGGCGCATACCTCGAGACTGATTATAGCTAGGGAAGGAGCGACTTGAGCGGGAAAGAGCGACTGAGCAGTGTAAGCAACGTGAATAGTGCAAGTGCTCATCCGATGCCGGCGGGGCAGATGCTATGCTATGCAAATGGCTCCAGAGACCAGCTGGCCTCAGCCTCAGTTGCTCGCAAGCTTCGCTCAATGCGTACCTCTTACACTCAGACAGAAGCTAATCTGGCCACGGAGTGTGCTTGGGAATTGGTGCGTACTGCTAGCCGTGTAGCAGCTCCCTTGGTGTGTGCGGTAGGGTTTGCGAGCGGAATCGAGAGGGAGACTACAGGCAACACGATTACAAAGGGCCCCGGGCTATTTGAAAGTAATCAGGAGAGAAGGCTTATGCAATTGGGCGGAGAGGAGGTGAGGAATGAGTCGGAAGCGGTGCGCTGGCGTGCTGAGTATCGCGCCGAGTTGGTCGACTTTTTCGACGAGGAGCTCAGTTTTGGCCCGCATACAGTAGCAAGGGTCGCTAGCGTCGGCAGGGGTTCCACGGTATGTTCCTACTGGAATGCTGGGGACGGTACTCAACAACTCGGACGGCCATGCGCTTATCCGCTCCCACGCAGCTGTTGAGGACAAGGTGGACCAAGCATTATCGCGTCCCAATTGATCCCGCTGGGTTCTTGCGAGTCTATCGCATCCCACGTCGACTTGCTGCTGCCTTGGGAGCCCTCGCAAGCCCACCTCTTCCAGGCGAGATTAGTTCGTTGAGCACCATCCAAAGCAGTAACGAGCTGCAGTGCAGGGGTCCGGAATTTTAGTGCATGCCAGCCCGGAAGCGGGAGAAATCCTCAACGACCCTGCGATATCAAGCCACGCCTCTTCTGCTCCTCGAACGAGAGATAAACAGCCAATGCGTTGGGTCTTTCATTCCTGCAACTCCCGCCCATCACTTCCCCCCCCCCTTCTATTGAAAAAAAAGTAAATCCTGCGCGGGGACAAGTCACCCCTCCCGGACCCTTGAACTGTTCCAATTGTCGTGCCCTCACCGCACTATACACTACCCACCTAATAGCGCGTCTTCTTCCTGGCGCTTTCTCTCTCCCTTGACCCACGAATACCCTTCTTCTATTTTGTAATAGAGATACCCATTGAGCTCCGCCGAGCTTCAATACACCTTCTTCCCCGCCAATCGCTCCTTCCTCTCCCAACTACCTCGTCTCACTATGCGTCCCGAGGTCGAGCAGGAGCTTTCGCACACGCTGCTCATCGAGCTGCTCGCATACCAGTTTGCCTCGCCCGTGAGGTGGATTGAGACGCAAGATGTCGTCCTCGGCGAGAAGACGACGGAGCGCATTGTCGAGATTGGGCCCGCAGACACACTCGGTGTAATGGCAAAGCGCACACTCGCCAGCAAATACGAAGGACACGATGCTGCCCGGTCACTGCAACGTCAAATTCTGTGTTACAACAAGGACGCAAAGGACATCTACTATGATGTAGACCCCATAGAGGAGGAGCCAGAGGCACCAGCACCCAGCAGCGGGGGAGCTCCAACGGCATCCTCGTCTGCCCCGGCCGCCTCAGCACCAGCGGCTGCTGCTCCCCCACCACCTAGTGCTGGGCCTGCCGCCCAGGTGCCGGATACTCCAGTCACAGCTACCGACATTCTGCGGACATTGGTAGCCCAGAAGCTGAAGAAGCCGCTCATGGACATCCCGCTGACCAAAGCCATCAAGGATCTGGTCGGAGGTAAGTCCAATTGCAGTTCCTAGACAAATTATCCACTAACGTGTGCATAGGCAAGTCTACGCTTCAGAATGAAATTCTCGGAGACCTGGGCAAAGAATTTGGCTCGACCCCCGAAAAGCCCGAAGATACCCCTCTTGACGAACTCGGTGCTTCAATGCAGGCTACCTTCAATGGTCAGCTTGGAAAGCAATCATCCTCTCTCATCGCCCGCATGGTGTCCTCCAAGATGCCTGGTGGCTTCAACATCACAGCTGTGCGAAAGCATTTGGAGACAAGATGGGGGCTGGCCCAAGGGCGACAGGACGGGGTTCTGTTGCTCGCCATCACCAACGAACCTGCAGCGCGTCTTGCCTCCGAGGCTGACGGAAAAGCCTTTTTAGACGAGCAGGCGAACAAGTACGCAGGCATTGCCGGAATCAGCCTGTCCGCTCCTACGGCTAGCGGAGACTCTAGCGGTTCTGGCGGTGGTATGATGATGGACCCCGCAGCCATCGACGCCCTTACCAAGGACCAACGCCAACTTTTCAAGCAGCAACTTGAGCTGTTTGCGCGTTATCTCAAAATCGACCTCCGTGCGGGTGATAAGTCATTTGTCGACTCGCAGAAAGCCCAGTCAGCGCTCCAGGCCCAGCTTGACCTCTGGGCCACCGAGCATGGCGAGTTTTACGCGTCCGGCATTGAGCCTCAATTCACACCACTCAAGGCTCGCGTCTATGACTCGTCGTGGAACTGGGCTCGTCAAGACGCCCTGACAATGTACTACGACATCATCTTCGGCAAGCTCAAGGCGGTCGATCGTGAGATTGTTAGTCGATGCATTGCCATCATGAACCGATCAAACCCTCTGCTTCTGGACTTCATGCAGTACCACATGGATCACTGCCCCACCGAGCGCGGTGAGACTTATGAGCTTGCAAAGGAGCTTGGTCAGCAGCTCATCGACAACTGCAAGGAGGTCCTCAATGAGGCACCAGTCTACAAAGATGTCGCAGTACCCACTGCCCCTCATCTGGAAATTGACGCCAAGGGCAACATGAACTACGAAGAAGCCCCAAGAGCGAGCGTCCGCAAGCTTGAACATTACGTGCGCGAGATGGCTGAGGGGGGAAAGCTGTCCGAATATGGCAACCGCACCAAGGTTCAAAACGACTTGCAACGAATCTACAAGCTCATCAAGCAACAACATAAGCTTTCCAAATCCTCGCAACTGCAGATCAAGAGCCTGTACAGCAACGTCATTCGTTCTCTTTCGATGAACGAAGGCCAAATCATGCCTAGCGAGAACGGCAAGACTGCCGGTGGCAAGCGCGGTCGTAACGGTCGCGTCAACGCCTCCGCCAAGCAGGGCAAGGTTGAGACCATTCCCTTCCTCCATCTCAAGAGGAAGGATGACCATGGCTGGGAGTACAGCAAGAAGCTGACTGGTGTCTACCTAGATTGCCTCGAGGACGCGGCCAAGTCTGGTGTCACGTTCCAGGGCAAGTACGCTCTCATGACAGGTGCTGGTGCCGGTTCCATCGGAGCCCAAGTCCTTCAGGGTCTCATCAGTGGTGGTGCCAAGGTCGTCGTCACAACTTCTAGGTTCTCACGCGAAGTTACCGAGTACTACCAATCCATGTACTCGCGCTACGGTGCTCGTGGCTCTCAGCTGATTGTCGTGCCTTTTAACCAAGGCAGCAACCAGGACGTGGAGGCTCTGATCGATTACATCTTTGACGTCAAGAAGGGTCTCGGCTGGGATCTCGATCTCATCGTTCCTTTTGCCGCTATTCCCGAGAACGGCCGCGAAATCGACAGCATTGACTCCAAATCCGAGCTCGCTCATCGTATCATGTTGACTAACCTTTTGCGTATGCTCGGAGCTGTCAAGAAGCAGAAGCAGGCCTATGGTTACGAAACCCGCCCAGCACAGGTCATCCTGCCCTTGTCGCCTAACCATGGTACCTTCGGTAACGATGGTCTCTACTCGGAATCCAAAATGTCTCTCGAAACCCTCTTCTCAAGGTGGCATTCGGAGAGCTGGGGCAATTACCTCACAATCTGTGGTGCTGTCATCGGTTGGACACGCGGTACAGGCCTCATGGGCGCGAACAACATCGTTGCTGAAGGTATTGAGAAGTACGGTGTACGAACATTCTCCCAGCAGGAGATGGCCTTCAATTTGCTTGGGCTTATGGCACCAGCAATCGTCAACCTGTGCCAGATCGAGCCAGTATGGGCGGATCTCAACGGTGGCTTCCAGTACATCCCCAACCTCAAGGACCTCATGACCGATCTCCGCAAAGAGCTTACTGAGACGAGTGACATCCGCAGAGCTGTCATCAAGGAGAACGCTATCGAGAACAAGGTCATCAATGGCGAGGCCAGCGAGGCTCTGTACAAGAAGGCCAAGATCGAACCACGAGCAAACATGAAGTTTGATTTCCCTAAGCTCCCTGACTGGGACACAGAGGTCAAGCCTCTCAACGAAAATCTCAGGGGTATGGTCGATCTTGAGAAGGTGGTTGTCGTCACCGGTTTCGCTGAGGTCGGTCCCTGGGGTAACTCTAGGACTCGTTGGGAGATGGAGGCCTATGGAGAATTCTCCATTGAAGGATGTGTCGAAATGGCCTGGATCATGGGTCTCATCAAGAACCACAACGGTCCTCTCAAGGGCAAGAGCTACTCTGGTTGGGTTGATGCCAAGACTAATGAGCCACTCGACGATAAGGATGTCAAACCAAAGTATGAGAAGTACATCCTGGAGCATTCTGGTATCCGTCTGATAGAACCCGAACTCTTCAACGGCTATGACCCCAAGAACAAGCAGCTCATGCAAGAGATCCAGATTGAGGAGGATCTTGACCCCTTCGAGGCCTCCAAGGAGCTAGCGGAGGAGTTCAAGAGAGAGCATGGCGACAAGGTCGAAGTCTTCGCGATTGAAGAGTCAGGCGAGTACACAGTCCGTATGAAGAAGGGCGCTACCCTTCTCATCCCCAAGGCTTTGCGCTTCGATCGTCTTGTCGCTGGCCAGATCCCAACTGGTTGGGATGCAAAGAAGTATGGCGTGCCCGACGACATCATCTCTCAAGTCGACCCAGTCACGCTCTTCGTGCTTGTCTCTACCGCGGAATGTCTCCTGTCCAGTGGTATCACCGACCCCTACGAGTTCTACCAGTATGTCCATCTTTCTGAGGTCGGTAACTGCGTCGGTTCCGGTATTGGTGGTACTACCGCTCTTCGAGGAATGTACAAAGATCGCTTCATGGATAAGCCCGTCCAGAAAGACATTCTCCAAGAGTCCTTCATCAACACCATGAGTGCCTGGGTCAACATGTTGCTTATGTCATCCACTGGTCCGATCAAAACGCCCGTCGGTGCTTGTGCCACTGCCGTCGAATCTATTGATATTGGCTATGATACTATCGTTGAGGGCAAGGCTCGCGTCTGTTTTGTCGGTGGTTTCGACGACTTCCAGGAAGAAGGGTCGTACGAATTCGCCAACATGAAGGCTACGAGCAACGCTGAAGACGAGTTCGCTCACGGTCGCACAGCCAAGGAAATGTCTCGCCCAACCACCACCACAAGGAATGGATTCATGGAATCTCAAGGTTGCGGTATGCAAGTCATCATGGACGCCAAGCTCGCTCTCGATATGGGTGTTCCCATCTACGGTGTGCTTGGCTTTACTGCCACCGCAACCGACAAGATTGGTCGTTCAGTTCCTGCGCCTGGCAAGGGTGTACTGACCACTGCTCGCGAGAACCCATCCAAGTTCCCATCGCCTCTACTTGACATCAAGTATAGGAGACGCCAGATGGACCTGCGACGCAAGCAAATCAAGCAGTGGCAGGAATCAGAGGTCCTATATCTCCAGGAAGAGGTCGCGGCCATGAAGAACGTCTCTGGTGAGGACTTTGACGAGGCTGCTTACCTAGAGGAACGTGCTTCGAACATCGAGAGAGAGGCCAAGCGCCAAGAAAAGGACGCTCTTAGCAGCTTGGGCAACAACTTCTGGAAGCAGGACCCCCGCATCGCTCCTCTTCGTGGTGCCCTTGCGACCTGGGGTCTTACCATCGACGATCTCGATGTCGCCTCCTTCCACGGTACCTCCACCGTTGCGAACGACAAGAACGAGTCGGACGTCATCTGCCAACAAATGCGTCACCTTGGCCGCAAGAAGGGCAATGCTCTGCTTGGGATTTTCCAGAAGTACCTTACTGGACATCCCAAAGGTGCTGCTGGTGCTTGGATGTTCAACGGCTGTCTACAAGTACTCAACTCAGGCCTTGTACCTGGCAACCGTAACGCCGACAACGTCGACAAAGTCATGGAGCAGTTCGAATACATTGTCTACCCGTCGCAAGCTATCCAGACCGACGGCATCAAGGCTTTCTCTGTTACTTCGTTCGGTTTCGGTCAAAAGGGAGCCCAAGCTATTGGTATCCATCCTAGATATCTCTACGCTGCTCTTGAGCACCATCAGTTTGCTGCCTACAAACAGAAGGTGGAGGCGCGTCAGAAGAAGGCTTACCGTTACTTCCACGATGGTCTTATCAACAACACCATGTTCCGCGCCAAGGACAAGGCACCATACGAGGACGACAAATTGCAAGAAGTCTTCCTCAACCCGCAAGCTCGTGCTTCCATTGACAAGAAGACATCGACTTACAGCTTCGCAAAATCCACCACCCAGGCTCCTGAAAAGGACAAGAAAGCGCAAGAAACGATGAAGATGGTCGAACAGCTTACGCAAGCCACCGCGTCCGCTAACTCCAAGGTTGGTGTTGACGTTGAGAGTCTTAGCGCTCTGAACATTGAGAATGAAACCTTTGTTGAGCGCAACTTCACTAAGAAGGAAGTTGCATACTGCCAGAAGGCTCCGAACCCACAAGCAAGCTTCACTGGCAAGTGGTCGGCGAAGGAAGCCGTCTTCAAGTCACTTGGTATCAAGGGCCAAGGTGCCGGTGCTCCATTGAAAGACATTGAGATCGTAAACGACGAGTCCGGTGCGCCGTCAGTTCAGGTATGTCATACACACCAGAAATTGCTCTAACACATGCTAAAATCACACCAGCTGTATGGCAAGGCCGATGAAGAAGCCAAGCGTGTTGGTGTCAAGAACATCAACATCAGCATCAGCCACTCGGACGACCAAGCTGTCTCAGTCGCCATTGCACAGTTTTAGACTTAGCACAGGCGCAAGTATGACGATATGCAGCACAACGGATGGATGGTAATATTATTGGAAAGGTCATTTCAGAATCGCATTATTCCCCTAGCTTGTTTTATCGAGCGCGAAGACGTGACTGGGGATGTTTTGGTTAGTTGGTTCGACAGGCTCGTCAAATAGATGTGTCATAACTAGTAAGATTTTGTGTACTGTAATGCAAAAAACATGTTCAAAATAAGGCTGCTGAGATTTGTCCCCAACCAAAGTACCGAAAATAGCAACTTTTGCACTGCACAATGCAAATTCACTACACCCACAAGTGTAATTTTTGTCTCTGAAGCCACAGATACGTC
>LR132372.1:0-52072 GCA_900634815.1 Paradendryphiella salina | reverse complement strand
CCCAACCATAACGACCCCACCCCCAAGTATCAACACGGGAAAATACCACAGTGCATTATAACACAGCCCAGCACACGCGCCCCATATGACCAGAATTCGTGTAAGTCGGTCTTTGATCGCCTTATCGGCTAATTGGACTGCTGCCAGCGCCACGATACCAACGGTACTAGCGTTGAGGCCGGAAAGCAGAGCGTAGACGATGGGCGGAAGCTGCGATGGCATGTTTTGCACGCCCAGGCTGAGCAGGTACATGCCGGTTGCGCCGGGGAGGCTCCAGAGGAAGAAGGCGAGGAGGGCGGGGAGGACGCCGGCGTGCAGGAGGGCGATACAGAAGGTCATTTTGGTGGAGCCGGGGCCGGGGAGAGCCTGGCATATCGCGAAGAGTTCCTGATACTGGGATTTTGGTGTTAGTTTGAGGAGGTAAAGTGGACTTGGTTTACTTCAGAGACGGTGTTCTTTTCGTGCTCTTGTCGTGCTCTTGTCGTGCTCTCTTTTCAATGGTCCTCGCTCTACAGTAAAGCGCTTGTGAGGAAACCACTTTTTCCCATCGTATGCTTCCCCCGTTATTCTCTTGCCTTGGTTCACGACTACAAGGGGAATGGTATACACAAATAGTACTCTCAACTTACAGTCTGCTCATCCAACCACTTACTCCCTGCACTCTCCCCGCCCTCAACAAACTTCCGATGCAGGATCTGGAAATGCACCGGCGGCCCACCGAATGCCGTAAACCCCAGATGCCACATTCGCAGAAACACATCAACGAGTCGACATTGCAGATTTTCCGTGTTGGCGTGTAGATCTGTTGTCGTTGTCGTCGCCGTCATCAATGATGCCGCAGACACATGACGGCGATACCGCCTGATTGAGGCTACTAGGGAATGTAGCGGCATTGAGGCCTTTTATCGTGCTCTTGTATGTATACAAGCGATAGAAGTGTAGCTTTGAAAGTTGCAAGGAAACGGAGAAAGAACTATGAGAGAGAAAGACTCTCCTGCATACTATGCCGTTTCCGTTTAGGTCCGAATTGCTGGGGCCCTCGGTCAATACCACAGGCCAAGCTTTCAGAGTGGTGATGGTGAGAGCGTGAGAGTGAGCATGGTCCAATCGTTACTCCCATGTGCTCTGCTTAAGGAGAATTGGGCCAAGGCAAGGCGGTTCAATGCGAGCTTGAGCTCGAGCCAGAGTTAAGCGAGCAAGTCACTAGCGTGTTTTTATTGGGCGCCAAGAACGTGCCTCAAATTATCGAGAATGCGCTAGACCCCGTGTCATTGATTCCGTGTCAGGACGAGGTCTGTCGTGTGCAAGTCTAGTGTTGGGCTTAGTATGGAAGTGGACGTGTGGGCCTCGGACATTGTGGAGACGCCTGAGCGCATCGGCTCATCAGGCCGCCAACATGACATCACCTTACGATACTGCGTTTGCACATTTCAGTCTTTTCTTACATTCGCTATTGAATCCTCACGTGATTCGTCGTGGTCAATCCCTGAGATTCCCGACATGTTTCAGATGATCGTACAGATCTCTGGCCTACCCAACTCGTAAACGCCTTCGCTCGTCGGAGCCGCAGCTCAAACATCGATCGCATCGACGGTAACACCCTTGACCCAAGAATACTGCATAACACGAGCGACCTCCAGGGCCGAATCGTGAGACGCCAAAGAACCCACCAAGTATAGACTGGCATCGAGCCCCGCAGTGACACCACCAGTGGTGATGACACGCATACCGCCAAGGGGCATGGCAGCACGCCTAGCGATGGACTCGCGGCGGCGAGAGTCGCGCCAGGCATTACTGCCCTTGCGAGCAATCGACTTTCTACGAGCGTGACCCATGTTTGTGCCTTCCGGAGCGGTGGGTGGTTCACGGGACTTCTTGACGATGTACCTGTGTTGGTGAGTATGGCGGTTACCAATGGGATGACGCTCGACTTACGGGTTGTCGTCGGGGTTCTCGCCTAGGTCAAAGCGAGCGTTGTTGACAACGTATCGCTCCTCCATGACATCGGTACGCATGGACATGTCTCGCCTAGCGGCGTCTTGACAGATTGTCTCGAGGCGGACGTAGTAGTCTGGATGGGTTGTAGCTGCAAGCCCCTCGAGCATACCTTGCTGGGCAAGGAGCAGGGCGCCGACGTCGATGGCGAGGATGGTGCGCTCCTTGTCGGGGTTCTTCTCTTGAAGCTCGACGTACTTGGTGAGAAGGTTCAAAGGCTCAGATTTGTTCTTGAGCACTTCAAACACACCCTCACCACCGGGAACAATGACAACGTCAAAGTCCTCAAGCTCGTTGTTGGCGTCCTGAGTCCACAGTCAGCATGGTCTACGCGTTCGGGACAAGACTGCGTACCTCGTAATCCATGTCAGCCTTGATGGTGAGACCCTGGACAGAGGTCATGGCAGCTGCAGTGCCGACAAACTGGCAATTGAAGGCCTTGCTAGCTACAAAACATTAGCAAAGCGTCAATCGGCTGATGCCGGTCCATATTAGGTGGTCAGCATGACTGGGCTCCCGGGCTTACCGCTGTCTTTGGGGTCCTGAAGAGAGCGGCTCAGAACCTCAAGCGGGCCGGCCACGTCGAGCGTGTTGTACTTGTCAAAGAGGGCAAACAACACCTTGACCTGCTCGACGCGGCCCTCGGTGTTGTCTGCGATTGCACTCATCTTGAATGATTTGATACGTTTGGATGGGAAGGAATTGAGTCGTTTGTGGAGTTGAGCATGAAGCTGTAGTGTGAGTGAGAGGAAGCAGCGGGAAGGAACAAAGCTCTATCAGCTGGGAGGGGTAGCTGCCCTAGATCTCGTGAGCACCGCGCCACCGTCTGTCAAGCCCCTTCCCCAGATATGCAACCCCGCATGGCACGGACCGCCTAACAGCCCGAAGTAGTCTAGTCGAGCGGGGCCCGAGATCGATGGAACCTTTGAGCCACAGAACCCTGCTCGGGCCCAGCGGTTGAACGTGTGCCTGAGCAGGCCGAATTAGATTTTGGCAGGTCTGGCGACGAGGGGGATCTAGACATGCCGGGGTTGAATGAAGGGAACACGATGTAAAGTGATGTTGGTAACTGACGATGCTGGAAGCATTCATTGAGAGGCATGCACAGACCAGTCGTTCACAAGCTACGCACCAGACCCAAGAACTCCAGTCTTATCAAACACGTGACTTAGGCTGTCCTCATGAGATAGCCCAACAAGCTCCTGTACATGTGTAGACTGCTCTTCCCTAGTACGCGCCCTGACGTAGCAGGGGTTTTATTGCTGAAATTTCAAACATGATAGAAAGGTATCCTTTGTAACCACATTTCAAGACCTCGTGATTCTTGGGTGATGGGAACGATAAGCGTTCGGCCTAGTGGGTAGCTGGTTAGGCGCACAGACGTGCATCTAGCGCGACATTGCCCCAGGTGACAGGCGTCGACAACTCAACTGCAACATGGCGGCACCAACACCTACCGACGCGTCGCTGGCGGCACGCTCGAAGCATCCTTCGCCTTCACCCCCCGCGGCTCCAGCAGTTGCGGCTAACGCGCCAAAGCAGCCCCCACCCGAGACCAAGGATAGCCTATGGCTGCGACGATGGTCAATCACCTCCTTTTGGGTCGTTGTCTTGCTTCTAGGTCTCCCACTATGGCTGAAGACGACAGCTATTTACAGGGCGGACTTGCCGCTACAGGACATGACCAATTGGGCTGAGGCCAAGGTACGCTTCGGCCATGCGCAACCAAGTTTCACGCTCAAAGTTGACACAACTCCAGGTCTGCAAGCCCGTCTTCCCTCTGCGCATAGCTGTCGAAGCCCCAATTCCCTCGACCGATGCGCAACGCCTCCTTCGCACCACACAGCATGCCCTCGATGACATCAACGACTTCTCGGCTCACCATCTCCGCCTGATGCTGGCCGACCCTCCGTTACAGTCGAACGTCTCTCAGCAAGTTATTCGTGACGGCGCAGGCATACAAAGCGACAACAGGGACGTGGCTCTGGTCATCCGATTGATACCCGTTGAGACTGGGGCCACGCCTCGTTCGCACTTGCAGCTATACTCGCCTACGCTGGACGTATACTACTCGCCAAACCAGATACCCTCGCAGTCCTCCACTGGCTCCAGTCTTGCCACCTTTCTCGCTCAAGAGCTGCACAACATCTTCGCCGAAGAGCAGGCACAGTTGGCTTACGTGCTGTCGGCCTCGTCTGGTGCACATGCTGCCAAGGCCAAAGCTCTTTCCTCAGAGACATTGGCAGAGCTCCAGCGCCAGTCCACCCGCGCCCTCAAGTATGCCCCCACCTACCATTTGACCTTTTCCTTGTTCAGCCCATCATACGCTCCTTCGAAATGGGATATTGAGACGGCTCTTGAGAGGTACATGAGCCCCCTTCTTGACGCCTTCTCGACCATCAGTAGTTTCACCGTCGACACCCAGGTACAACTTTACGCCACCTTTACGCCTTCCATCCGTCAGCCCGAATACGATGAAGAAACAAAAGCATGGACACTTCGCAAGGAAGATCTGAGCGGCTTCGTGAACGCCGCCGAGTGGCCCCTGAGCCCTAGCATTGGCGAAGGACCAACAGTCAACTTCATCCTATATGTGCCCGACCGCACACAGTCTCCACTTGTAGTCAAAGAGAATGCGGGCAACAGCTGGTTGATCCCTCAATGGGGAGGCGTGCATATCTTGAACTTGGAGAGAGAATTAGATACCCCACCAGCTCTGACTGCGGAGATGCTTGAACCCGCCATGCACACGTTTTCGAATCAGCTCATCTCGCTGCTTGGTCTGCCCCAAAGCCCAGCCTCGCTACCTCTGCGCATCTCCACCCTTGAACGCGTACGAGCCGCTTCACTCATATTTTCTGCGTCGTCTACTTTGGGAGCCTTGGCTCAAGTATATCAGAAGCTCCCATCTATACCAGTTCCTGACAACGTAGCCCAGTCTACACATCACACGATTGCGCATCTGCAGCAAGCTTGTGATTGTCTCCGAGACGGTCGGTTCCCGAGTGCTCTAGAACATGCCCGATCTGCAGAGGTGGAAGCTGAAAAGGCTTTCTTCGAGCGTTCTATGGTTGGCCAAGTTTACTTTCCAGATGAGCATAAAGTCGCTGTCTATCTACCTTTGCTAGGACCCGTCGCAGTTCCTCTTGTCATGGCTGCCTTGAAGGAGCTGAAGTCGATGCTAAAGCGGGGCTGAAAGCTGCTGACTCGCATACCTGTAGTATGCTCTACACGCTCCACGCCGATTCGCACTGGTGAGGACCGTCACAGTCTAGCAGCGTCCAGCTAGCAAACCACGCAGTTCTCAGCGACGGACTATGAGTCCATATGCATACCTCTGGGGATTGTCAAAAGATGGAAATACTGCACTCGTTCTTAGTATCGCGTAGTCGGGCCGTTAGCTTTTACAGCGCTGTCGACCCGTCACAAGCCCCCCGCAGCGGGGTTGTCGACGATAGTAAAGCTCCACAGCAGCTAAATGATCATCTGATAGGTCCAATGCCAATAATGAAGCGAGTCCTTCCCATTGTGTACTTCGTTCTTTGTCTCTGATAGTTGCCATTGGCGACTCGACTGACTCGCCCACAAACCTCGGATGTCCCACGTTACCCGTATCCGCTAGTTACCCACCAGCTCCCACGTATCTCTTTCAGTGTGCTGGGTGGCAAATGAAAGCGGCACCGAAACACCCCCGGTATATTAATAATGTAGATTATCACTGCGATGTCCCTTCGTTTTTCTCCCTTTCCCACTCTCATCTATCTTCATCAAACATCTCATCACAATGTCACTCAACACGGAAAGTATCGAGAACATCAAAAGTACATTAGACAATTTTGTCAAAGATGGCTCACCAGGTCTCGTCTTCCATGCCATCGACAAGTCCGGTAAAACGCTTGTCGAACACGCTTCGGGCACCGTCGGTGTAGACTCCAGTGAGCCCATGGACGCGGCCTCTACTACTTTCTGGATCGCTTCTTGCACAAAGCTTATCACAGCTATTGCCGTGATGCAGCTAGTCGAGCAAGGCAAGATAGGTTTAGATGACACCGGGGCTGTAAAGAAGATTGCGCCGGAACTCGAGGAGAAGAAGGTGTATACCGATGGTGTTAATGGTGTGGAGCAGGAGAAGGGCATCACTATGCGCATGTTATTGAGTCACACAGCAGGATTCGGATATAGATTTATCGACCCCAGGATCAAGTCGGACGGTATAGAGGGGAGCCAAGGAGATATAAACGACGTTCTTGATGCAAAGCTGCTGAATCAGCCAGGCAGCATGTGGGAATATGGTGTAAGCTGCCGCGGTCCTCCAAAGTCCACTCACGCGACTAATAACTACTTCAGCTCAATATCGACTGGGCTGGCCTCATCCTCGAGCGCCTCACCAACCAAACTCTCGGAGAATACTTCCAACAGCACATATTCACTCCTCTCGATATCCCCGCAGAAGGCGCGTCCATGTTTCCCTCGCCCTCTACCCAAAAGACGCTCGCACACATGCACCAGCGCGACGCCACAACGGGCGCCCTCAGCCCACGGCCACACCTCTTTTCAGGCGCGCTATCCTGTCCTGAAGACCAACAAAAGCACTTCTTCCACTCCGGCGGCGCAGGCCTGTGGTCCAAACCACGCGAATACGTCAAGATCCTCGCTGCGCTACTAAACAATGGCACCTCCCCTATAACGCACGCCCAAATCCTCAAGCCAGCCACCGTGGACTTGTTGTGGGAAAATCAGATCCCCAATCAACCCGATTTTGCGCGCGCCGACGCCCTGCCTGCGAACCCGCTGCTTGTCAATCAGGTCGCGGAGATGTATCCGCAGCCAGGGAATCCGCCTCAAGGATGGGGATTCGGCGGCTTTTTGACTATTGAGCCAGGATTATCGGGGCGCGGGCAGAATACGTTGTGGTGGATGGGGTTGTGCAATTGCTTTTGGTGGGTGGATCGTGAGAGGGGGGTTGGGGGTATGCTGGCTGCGCAGGTTCTGCCCAATGGGGATCCCAAGGTTATTCCGGCTTGGTTTATGGCAGAGAAGGGGGTTTATGATGGGTTGGATGCTGTGGCGGCGAAGGCTAATGTGAATGCGAAGGCGTGAGGGGAGTGGTGCTGGGAGGGGGTGAATGGTGGCTTTACTGCGTTTCGTCTTGTGAGGGCGTTCTCGCGCAGGTAATTGGGATTGCAAAAGGGAGAAGCAGAAACCGCCAATATCTGCTTGCTGCTCAACGCCACCTCTTTCCGACCTTGTCTTGTTGCTTTGTTCATTGGCTTCTACGGAAATGGGATTGGATATGGTCAAACATCACCATCCCCGAACAAACTCCTAGTTTAGGTTAGCCATCCAAGGCATCGTCACGTCTCTGACGCCATACGCCATGTTCATCATAACAGCTCCTCCCCGCTCTTCCCTTCTCGTCGCCAGCCAATACATTAATTGAGACTAGATTTCCAATCTTGTATCTCCAGACTCATTCACATCCTATATGACCTCATACATGATCTACGGCAGCTTAACGGGACCGCTAGAGGGACACGCTCCGCCGCCTGTCGCACCGCTTCCCTGGCCATAAGCAACATGGCTCTGACAGTCCGGCAAATCGAGATTCTTGCCATCCCAACATGTAGGGAAGATCAGCGTGGGGCGGATGAGCTTGCACTTGGGGTCTTTGGGGATAGCAACTGTGTCGGGGCCCGTGAATGGCGTGCTGTCGACTTAAGTGCTTTCTGGCGGCGAGATCCAGCAGCGGTGGCAGATGTTGGCCGTTTTGACTTTGCTGGGGTCAGTGTTGGTTGCTGAGCCGGTGAGCATGCGGAAGCCTTTTGCAAAGGACGTGATTTTGCCGCTTGGCATGTAGTAGATGTCTAGACTGCCGTCGTTGATGAGCTTTCCTTGGGGCCCGCCGTTCCCAATCTGGTAGCACGCGTTAGCCTCTCAGCCATCACATGTTCAGTGGGCTGATTGTTCGTACCTGAGGTACACAGATCTATGCTCCGTTCTTGGCCTTGGAGAACATGACGGCTGTCCAGTAGTTCCGCTTGTCTTGCACGAAGCTGCAGGATGTGCATTTAGATATTTTTAGCCAAACCGATTGATGGATCCATGGCGATGTTGAAAGCGTCGCCTCCGACGATGTAATGCAGATGCGGAGTGTATTTCATACCAGGGTTGACACGAGGATCTGTTCGTTCGACGACGAGCCGCGAGCACGCGGAGCGTAACATGTTCTGTGCAGCCGCGTTTCCAGCTCGAGTTGTAACGGTAGTGACGAGTAGCCCACTGCTTCGTAACTTGCTGGCGTGTCTAGAGAATACAAGTGATCCTGTACGAGTGATGACAACGATGATTGAAGAGACACGAAACGCGAATGAGGAACCAGGTATAGCAACATCTCCTCTTATAACAGCGGTAAAGAGAGTAATAGCCCAAGTTGGACGTGGGAATGAGGGTTAGTGCCGGACTACGGGGGAGCTCTGGTTGATCACTCCTGCGAAATATGGAGTTAATCTAACCCATCATAATCATTAGATGGTAGAAATTTCCTTCCCAGATGAACTACCCACTTCGTTCAATGGACCGAAAGTCATCCAAACTTTCAATATTGCCGGTCGAATAATAAACTTTACTGTTGAAACAAAATGTGACCACACTTTGCCTCTGTGTTGATTGGCATATACCTTCTCAACACACCCCCGCAATCAAGACAGGGAGACAAAGTAATGAGAGCGGTTTTGTAACACTGGTGCGACTGCTATAGCTCCAATAGGCTGAACATGCAGGCATTAGACCAGGAACGAGTTTGAAGCCTCCCTAATATGACGACTCTCTAAGATCCCTTGGGGTTGTCTTGTAGCTACACCTCCGAGGATAGGGCCCGAAGTTGTATCAAGGCGTCGAGCTACTCAAGTAGTGAAAGAGCTTTTTTTCGGAGGCTGAAAGAAGACGCCCATGATAGATTCGAGCGCATAGTTGAGAAAAGGCGGGAAAAAAGTATAGAGCTTAAGTCTCACATTCGCTTCCGCAGCGGCGGCGGCGGAGGTGCTAAAGTCAGCAAGGTTGCCCTTTTCTAGGGGCGCAGAGGAACGTACCTGGTGTATGGGAATTATGGCCCTACCTTTTTGCCAAGGCCAATGCATTATCCCTCTGGTATGAGCAAGTACTTCTAGTTGTGACTACATCCAAGGTAGGGGTATACAGCCCACCGGTCTACCCCACGTAGAAATTGGTGTGACTGTCAGTATCTCTGAGGGTAGGACACAATCTATACGAAGACGAGACCTTCCGGTAGAAAGCCCTCATCGTCGCGGTGTCCCTCAAGCGTATTCGATTCGGGTAGAGGATTCGGGTAGAGGATTCGAGTAGTAGCGAAGAACGGGAATGTTGGAAGCCTGTCCGATCAGCAACTGGGTATGCGGCTGCTCAAGTGCGCACAATCGTCGGGCTGGTTACCCGAGGACGTGCCTGCCGTAACAGGCGCAGATATGTTCCAAACAGTACAATGTCCCTAGATGTTACCCAAAGTACTTCTCTCAGAGCTATAGAGAGATTTGAATAATGGAAAAAGGGGTGAAACGGGTCAGGCAAGGTAGAGCTGGGTTGTCTGAAGAAGCAGATTGTGAATTCCTGCGCGAATTGCCGCCAAAACCTCCCCCTCCCCCTCGCACGGACGATCGACCACTACCACTATCGCCACATACAACTTCCCTGTCGCATTTTAGCCAGCCTGCCTAGATCCATAATGTCTTCAACAAGGTCACATAACGGCGAAGGGGAAGGGGGCCTTGCTACTCGTTCGCGAAATGTCTTCCGCATCGCGCTCCGCTTCCTCTCCTGCCGAACACCATATAAGCAGCCAAGCCACCCTTATATGGCTGTCGGAACTGAACGGCCGGAGTCCAACCGTCCGGTGTCACTCCAACAAGCAACCTACTGTCGCCTTCCTCAAGGCATACGACGTCAGCCACAACAAGCCGACGCGTGTCAACAGGACGACCAGGAGTATACGGAGGAACAGGGGAGCGCCTTTGTTTGTATATCAGTGAAGCTGGAGGATACGTAGGTACGTCCTAGCTACGAGATGAGAAATAAGAATGCCGGAGATCTTCCAGGGGGTGCCAATGACTAGCAACAGGACAGGAAGTACAGCAAGACACGAGATCACGTCTGAGAAACAACATGAAGATTCGTCGGTAATACTGGGATGAACGAGGTGGAGTCCTGAGACACTTGTAGCCAGACACTTGCCATGGGCCATCTGGTTAGACTTGGGACGAAGTTGTGAGGTTGGAATTATTGGAAAGCTACCCCACCACCCTAGCTCCACACTACGCGCTAGACGCACCCCTGTCTCCGATACAGGCCGAGTCACTGATAACTTTCCCAAAAATGCAACTCAACATTATTGACCTTTTCCACATACACGACATCCAATGGCAACCGTACCAGACTACTCACGGCCAACAACGCCCGACAATGGCTCCAGTGGTCCCAATGGCATTGTTTCACCTCGCACACCGAAAAACGGCCTCGCCCTCACAGAATACAGCGCAAACCCGACTCCGCCCTCAGAGTCAAGCAGCGCAAAGACCAATAGTATGATACCAGAAGCCTTCCTTCTGCCCAATGGCTACCCCGACTACCTCCGCCTTATTCTTACATCGCGCGTCTATGAGGTCGTAAAAGAGACGCCTCTAGCCCACGCAACCAACCTCAGCAACCGGCTAGAATGTAACGTCATGCTCAAGCGCGAGGATCTACAGCCTGTCTTCAGCTTCAAGCTACGCGGCGCATACAACAAGATGGCACATCTGGATCCAAAGGACAGGTGGCGAGGCGTCGTCGCGTGTAGCGCAGGAAACCATGCTCAGGGCGTCGCGTACTCGGCGCGCAAGCTCAAGATTCCTGCCACCATTGTCATGCCCGCGGATGCCCCAGATATCAAGCACAAAAACGTCTCGAGACTGGGTGGCTCTGTCATACTTCACGGCGCCGACTTCGATGCGGCGAAAGCGGAGGCTACGAGGCTGGAAAAACTACACGGGCTCATCTCCATACCGCCCTTTGACGACCCCTACGTGATTGCTGGACAGGGAACGGTGGGTATGGAGCTGCTTCGACAGACAAATCTTCAAGACCTGAAGGCAGTCTTCTGTTGTGTGGGTGGAGGTGGCCTGATAGCAGGGGTTGGTGTCTACATCAAGCGAATAGCACCACACGTCAAGATCATTGGAGTAGAACAATACGACGCCAACGCCATGGTCGAGTCACTCAAAGCCGGCAAGCGCATATCCCTGAAAGAGGTCGGGCTATTCGCAGACGGAGCAGCAGTCAAGACAGTGGGGGAAGAGACATTCAGGATATGTCAGGAAGTCGTTGACGAAGTAGTCCAAGTCACAACGGATGAGACCTGCGCCGCTATCAAGGACATTTTTGAAGATACGCGCTCTATTGTTGAACCCGCTGGTGCTCTTGCGCTTGCTGGTCTTAAGAAGTGGGTGAGCCGCAACCCATCGCCCGACCCCAACCGAGGAGTCGTCGCCATTGCTAGTGGAGCGAACATAAACTTTGATCGCCTCCGCTTTGTCGCTGAACGCGCAGCAATCGGAGAAAACAAAGAAGCCATCCTCTCTGTTACGATCCCCGAACAACCAGGTGCTTTTGCAAAGCTTGTCTCAGTCATTCATCCCATGGCCGTCACCGAGTTTAGTTATCGCTACTCCGGCCCAGAATCAGCCCAGATCCTTGTTGGCGTCGAACTCAAAGCCGCAACACGCGCCCGTGACCTACCCGATCTCATCGAACGCCTTGGCGCCGAAGGCATGACAGCCGAAGACCTCTCCCAAGACGAACTGGTCAAGTCACATATCCGTTACCTAGTTGGAGGACGCAGCGAAGCCGCTGACGAGCACATGTTCATGTTTGAGTTTCCCGAACGAGGAGGGGCTTTGTACAAGTTTCTCAACACCTTGCAGCCTGGCATGAACATCAGTCTCTTCCACTACAGGAACTACGGTGGTGATGTTGCGAAGATATTGGCGGGTATACAGTGCAAGGAGGAGGAGAGCGGTAAGCTCACAAGCTTCTTGAAGGACATTGGATACCCATACAAGGAGGTGACCGATAGCCCGAGCTACAAGATGTTTCTGCGACGCTGAATTTAGGGGAATTGAGAAGGGAGAGAAATGATGTAGATGATGAAGATAATTTAATGCCAAATACCCACTTTGTTCAGTCGTTCTCAAAACTTTCACCTGTGCTTTGCACTTGTCCCTTATTGTTGCTGCACCGTCCTTCTGAATCGAATACCAAAGGGCATTGAGATGTTACCAAAAGCTTAACGTATGGTCGGCTTTCGGAAACTTGCGAACTACATTCCGAAACATTTACCGCTTCTACAACCATGCTCAACATAAAGGGAAAACAGATTTCTATCAAAAGGCGCCATTCTCGCGGTCTCACATCAAGCTCCGACAAGCCTTAGTGTTCGCGTCCGTGAGAGCGCGTCCCACCAAATCCACCAAATAATGCCCCACACTAGCTTCCCGCTCCCCCACATCTTTCCGACATCGCGTCTTGCACAGGTCCGGGAGAACACATATCCAGGTCCAAGATGCACAAGTCCAATCCAAATCTACAAGTATACATATCTCCACCCACGCGACTTACCCAAATCACCTGGTCGGAAATCTTTACAAACCACATTTATTATATCCTTTGTTCTTTCTTTCTGTCAACCATGGCACCAGACTGGGACAGATTAATCCGCTTCGTTGCGACAGATGGGCGCGAACTGCGGGGTCAACCCATCTTGCCCTCAGCCGACTTTGACATTGGCACTACGACAGAGGAGACGGGGTTAAAGGCTAAAGTCATCGATGTTAAAAACAATGATATCTTCGACGAGGCGACCAAGGTTACGGATGAAGAGGTTACGGTTAAGACACTTCTTGGACCGGTCACGCAAGCCGAAGTACCAATAATCCGGTGCATAGGACTAAATTTCATCAAGCACAGTAAGTTGATCCACCAACATGGCCTTGCAAAAGAAAGAAAAGAAAAGAAAAGAAGAGAAATGATTCGACGTGAAGAAACGAAGGATACTAACGTAGTGACCCACCACAAGTCCAAGAAGGAGGCCGCACACTGCCCCCCTACCCTTCGACCTTCATCAAAGCAAACACATGCCTAACCGACCACAACGCACCTATTGTCATCCCCAAAATCGCGCAGGATAACCAAGCCGACTACGAAGGCGAACTTTGCTTCATCATCTCCCGCGACTGCAAAGACGTCTCCGAAGCCGACGCGTATGACTACATTGGCGGCTACACATGCGGCAATGACGTGTCGTCTCGAAAGCTGCAACGAGACCCGCTGCTCGCGGGCACGGTGCCGCAATGGAACTTCTCTAAAGGCTTCGACACGTACGCGCCGCTGGGCCCGCAGCTTGTGAGCACCAAAATCGTGCCTGACCCGAGTAAACTGCATCTCAAGACGCTTGTAAATGGGGAGCCGAGGCAAGATTCGGGCATTGATGACCTTTGCTTCAAGATTCCCACCCTGGTCTCGTATTGTAGTCAGGGGACTACGCTGAAGAAGGGCACCATTTTCATGACGGGTACGTGTGCCGGTGTCGGGTATGCGATGAAGGTGCCGCAGTTTCTGAAACCGAGCGATGTGGTGCAGGTTAATGTTAGTCCTGAGATTGGCACTTTGAGGAATGTGGTTGAGTATGCTTAAGAAGGGGGTTGCGTCATGGCGGAAAGAAATATTGGTTGTATATACAGTGAGACATAGGATTGAGCGTGCGTGAGTGATGAATGATGTAATACTGAAGAAAAGGCAAGAAGTTACAGAACAACACCTACAATAAACCCACTTTATTCGGATTCGTCTTCACTAGCCGTTTTTTTTTCCTGTGTAAGACTTTTTGTCTGTCTGCGATTGTCTGTGCATTGTCTGATCATGCGGATTTCCGAATGTTCGAGATTCAGAGCAGAAAAAGTTGATATCTCAGCAGTACAGAGGCGCACTGGTCACAAGAGTGCAGACATGTTGAATTTTAGGGTGGTTCACATGCAAATGAAAACAGATCAATTAGAGTCGCATCCACATCAACACCAACACTCACCATACACAAAACAACAACAACAACCGTCTACCCCCTAGTCACTCACACCCCCAACCAACCTCTCCCTCTCCTCCTCATCCTCCACCGTCTTCCCCAGCGCATGCCGATACAGCACATAATGCTGCAACATAAACACAACATCAAACACAATAGTAATGTTGCCCAGCCCGAACTTAACCGGGTTTCCCGTGACACCGCTCCAGTCATTCTGAAGCGCCGAATCGATGCACAGCTGCGCGAGCGACAGCCAGCCGCCGGCGAAATCAAACAGCATAGGGTATATGCTCCAGCCTTGGGTAGATTTGCGCTTGTAGTTGACCCAGGCCTGGGGTATGTATTTGAGGAAGACGGTGAGGAGTTTGATGTACCCGAGGGTGTATATCTAAGAAGCCGCCGCCACAAAAATCATGGATTAGCATGTGGTGCCACAAGCAAGACGGGAATCTGAAAGGAAGAGGAGGGAGAAGAAGGAGAACTTACGACATCAATCCACGCCCACCCCCCAGCACCTACACCCTCCTCCTCTCCCTGGGCCCCCCTCGCCCAAACCAGCACCACTACTGCAAAAACAGCAATAACACACGCCCACCAAACCCCGAACACAGCCCGACTCACCCGCTGCCGCTTCCCGACTTCAAACCCCCACAGCCGCGGAAAAAACTGACTGTAAATAACCACGCACAGCACGGCGCCATGCGCCGCGAACAAGAAGTCATTGAACCGCACCGTTGTCTGCGGCGCATCGGGGTGCCGGTGCGCATACTGGGCCTTGATGGTCGACGAGTACAGGAACGACGCTGTGGAAACGGTGTAGCAGAAGAAGCCGAGGACATTTAGGGTGGGGAAGTCGATGGCGAGGCCGAGGGTGGATTTGCGGAGGTAGTTTGATAGCGGCTGGGGGTAGAAGGATAGGGACCTGTGGAAGAAGGCGTTAGTTTTTTTTTGCTAGGGTTTTGGGGGGGAATGAGGGAAGGTAGGAGGCGGAGGGAGGGATGGAGATAAGTACCATGCGAGGAAGTAGGACCACCCTAATACGCGTGATATAGCCTGCGCGAAAGCTTCGAGCTCGGGACTTATCATTATGGCTTGCTGGCAGCCTCCGTAGTTGCGTTTCAAAGACTGTATGGGAAGCTATGAATTGCGTGACGGCGACAGCGACAACGGCGGCATAAACGGCGTCTTTTGGCCTGGCGATATCTAGTCGCCGGCACAGGCGGGCAACAGAAAGCGTAAATCAAAAACAAGTCTGGTAAGATGCGCGAGAAGAGAAAAAGAGGGCAGGGCGGTTCTCAACAATAGTCAAAGGATAACATCATGGCTTCGAGACAAACGCTCGTAGTGGGAGCTTGCATGCGCCTGATGTCCCATGTACCGCGTGCAGTGCGTGTGCACGTTTCATGTGCGATTGCGGTGGGGCTAGGTGAGTCGGGACTCGGGATGACGCGCCCATGTGGGCGACAGGGATGAGTCGTCGGGCCGGGACTGGGGCTCGTCAGAATGGCGGGCGACGGCCCTACCTGTGTCTGTCTGTCCGTTTGTCCACATTGAATTCCGAATATTTCGAGATTGCCTTGAACATTCCTTTAATTGCCACTATTCGTCACTATAACGGAGTGAGGCTATCATATCCGAGAGGTGAGATGCGAAAGAGACTCGACTCCAAGCCGTAATTCCTTTCCCAAGTTGCAGAATGCAACCCTTGTATAGTACATACATTTACATATCATCCAAGACATCGTAAGCTTGGTCAAGCCTCTTCTTCCTTCCCTTTCTGCCTTTGCTTCCCCTAATCTTTCGGTCGTTGGTATACCGCCCATCACGATCGCCCACCAACATCCTCCCTCCTTTACCCAAGATCTTAGCAGGTCCTTCTTCCACGGTCCTGCCGTCTTTCTCTCCAATACCAATCTCAATGGTGACATGCTTGGCTTTCTTGACCTTCCTGCCTTTCTTGTCGAATTCATCGGTTGGTCGTCCGAGACGCACGTTGCGCGGGATACGTGTCTTTGCGCCGAGTGCCCACAAGTCGCCCCAGCGGGCTTTGCGCGCATCACGGAAGGCTTGCTTGCTGAATGATCGGGGAACGGTCCACCGTTCAAGTGAACCCGCTGGTGTGCAGACATCCAAGATGATATGACCTCGCCGTTTAAGGGCTGGTAGAACGAGACGGGGAAATGTCAGGGGGTTTACGTCAGCGGTTGTGGTCATAGTTGGTTCTTCTGTCTCCATATCAGGTTCGGCACTCGAGAGCGCATTCCATTCGTGGCCTTCGAAAGCAGCGGCAGTTGAGGCCTCTCCTTGAACGAAACCCTTGCCGAGAATGTCGTGCTGGGGAAGGCGCTGGTCGCGACCACGTTGAACAGCAAGATAGCTGAACTGTACGTCCTCATGGTTCTTGTCCTTTGCATTCAAGATACGTTGGAGATATGGCGGTCGAATGTAACGCTGGCTAAAGAAACAGAAATCCTTCCGTCCTAGAGAAATACCAGTAGATTGGTACATGGGACAAGCGCTGTGATTTGTGCACGGTGCAATAATCATACCAGTTTCCTTCTCGGTAAACCTGGTATCTTCACCTGGTTTTGATACCTGAGCGTCAACGGTTGTTTCAATATGTTCTGAACCAGGAGAAGAGATGTGCTTGTCCAAAAGGTAGGAGCGAGCACCGGCAATGACCTCGAAGCCTCGCGGCAAACCCTTCTCGATAAGAACCAGAACACCACCCTTGGGATTCAGCAAAGACCAGTACTTCTCGACCTGTTCTTTGCGTAGATAGTCTTGTCGCAAAGTCCAAAGAGTGTGTGGTGCAATGATGACATCATAAAACTTTCGCGGTTGCTGGGTGTTCGCTTCATCGTATGGTGTTACAGTTTCTGGTAGTCGTGGAATAAATGTTGTGTTGTCCAACAATTTGCTTGCACGGTGGCGAAGCGTGTCAGACGCTGTAAGGACGGTCGCTTTGCCTAGCGGGGTACCACCGTGGGAAGTATTGCCCGAATCCTCGTGCATGCGTTGCCATTCAGCCTGTAGCATCTCATGCCATGCAAGTACACCAACACCCCCTGATCCAGCGTCTAGAAGCGTGCCACCCTTCTTGTTTTTCAACATGTGCTCCAACCATCCGGTCCCAAGCCGTCGACGGACTTCTACCATAGCGCTCATAACGCTTGCGTATGTTCCCGGCTGGACAGAGGCCATGTATGCATCCGCTTCGATGTTGCCCATTTCCGACTGCGATGGATCGAGTGGAATCGGTCTCTGCTCGTTGCCCAAGCGCGCTGGAGCTGTACTGGCCGAGTTGGGCAGCCCTCGTCCACCAAAGATACGATTTGCAGACTCAGCAAGATGTTTGTGGTTTGCGCGAGTCAAGAGAAGAGCGGTCGGGTCCACAAGTGTTTCCTTGGGCAGGAAGACGGTAGAAGGGGATGGCTTGAAGCGTCCAGCGATAGTCAAAGGGTGGGCGCGTATGAAGTCTTCTTCCTCTTCCAACTCGTCCACATCTTCCCAAGCCTCTGCTTCCTCGTGTTGCAGTCGACTCTGCTCATAGACCTCGTCGTGGTATGTTTTTGTTTGTTCGTCCTTGCGTGCCTCCCACTCTTCCGGTGTCATAGTCTCGGCATCTAACTCGGCGTGTTCTGGATCTAACTCTTCAGGGGCATCAAGCTCATCGGCAATCTCAATCTCCTCGAGTTCGCCATCTTTTGTCCTCCTTAGCAGAATGGTGGAGCCGTCGGGCTGCTCCTCTTCAATGATCTCTTCGTCAGCTACAGTATCCAGCTCCTGCAGCTCTTCAGCAGTCTCTACTAAGATGGGCGGTCCGTAAAGCCTTTCGTATACGGTGTACTCCTCTTTGTTCAAATGATGCCTTGGTAAGGTGTCTCCGAACTGTTGTCTCGCTCTCCGCGCGTTGACTTCGTAGTTGATCGCCTCGGTCGCAGATGGCCGTATATCTTCGGCGGCCGCTGCATTTTCCTGGTCTTCTGGGTCCTGATATCTCCTTGCAAGTGTCGTGGAAAATGATCGTCGTGGTGTGGCGGCTCTTGAGGCGGCCGAACGCAGTTGTAACGGGGCGGATTGCGATCTCAACGGTAACCGCGCGCTACGGGCTTGTGAAATGGCAATGTTTAGACGACATGATGCGCAGATTGACTGCACGTTCCTCGTCTTTAGCATGATAGCAATGTACCAGGTGTGGCTAACGAGCAATGCCCCAGCGCGGAAGAGAAAGTTCGCCGCATCTTGACTTCAGGGTCCACGCTAAGCCTTGTCCACCCCTCACCCAATCACATGTCTGCTATTCGCTGTACCTAACATCTCCCCCAGGTGTCGCAGCATGTCCAGTGTACGCCGCAGTGCAAGTTGCGCATTTTCTCCTATACCGTTCTGCATTTTTCCGCTGTTGCAGTCTCTGTAGAATGTAAATCATGCCGTTCCGCCCGTCAGCATGGGGGATTGTCAAATGAGCAACTGCCTTTGCTGCAACTACAGCGGCAATATTGCGCATCTTCGGCCTTGTGTTTCGCGTGAACAGCGTCGTTGCGAAAGGTTCGTGAGCTGCATCTACCCCGATGCCGATCTGAATGCCCCTCAGTTGGCCCACCTTGAATAGGGAGCCTATTGACCCCGCCGTTCTACATCAGAACTCTGAGTCTATGACATCTCTAGCTCATACTGCGATGCACTGTTCCAAGATCTGAAAATGGCTTCAGGTACTGATAACTTCGACTACCCTTCGCTCAGGGAACTACTCAAAGACACAAACGCCAAGGTTCTCCTTCCCGGTGACGGCGCAGCGTACGACAAGAGCATCGAGAGATGGAGTGAGCATTGTATCAAACGAGCTGTGAGTAACTGCATCTATAGGCTCGTTCCAGTATATGACTGGTGTATTTGAGCTTCACCAAAATAATATTGGCTGCGCGCAATGAATCAGATGAGATAGTGCTCTGGAAGTTATCGCACCGCCACCTTTTCCCATCACCCTTTCCTGATGTTTGCATCTGTGTCAGCGGATGACATACTAACATGGAGCCAGGCTGCTGTTGTAATGATAACCTCGCCTGATGATGTATCGGCTACTCTTGCCCAGATTCGCAAAAACAGGATCCCCTTCACAGTACGAGGAGGCGGTCACTCCACCTCTGGGGCTGCGTCGATTGAAGACGGAATCGTAATTGACCTCTCAAAGATGCGTAAAGTAAGTGTAGATAGTCAAGCCAAGACTATTAGGGCTGAGGGAGGGACTATCTGGGAAGACGTTGATATCGCAGCTGCAAAGCACGGTCTGGCAACCGTCGGAGGAACCGTGAATCATACTGGTGTAGGAGGTTTGACCCTCGGAGGTGGATATGGGTATTTATCAGGAAAGTATGGATTGACAATAGGAGCGTATTTTCGTTCATCTTATGGGCACCGTTCAATGGGCAATTTGCGTGCGTGCAGCAACTAAGAGAACCAGACCATTTGCTTTCTGTGGAAATCGTTCTCGCTTCTGGAGAGCAAGTCACCGCGTCTTCAGCCTCGAACCCGGACCTCTACTGGGCAGTACGTGGTGCTGGCCAGAACTTTGGCGTGGTAACTGTGTTCACTTTCCAAGCCTACAATCAGAAGAATCTAGTCTTTGCAGGGCCGCTGATTTTCCTGCCCGACAAGATTCCACAGATTGTTCGGTTTTTGAACAAATTCCATACCGCCAACAATGGCAATCAAGCCATGATGATGGGCTTTTCTGCGCCTCCACCCGCAAACGCCCCAGTAGTTCTCTGTCAGCTGTTCCACAATGGCACCGAAGAGGGCAAAGCATTTTTCTCCGACCTATTCGAGCTTGGCCCAATCGCAAACATGACGGCCATGATCCCCTACGAAAAACTTAACAGTCTACTCAAACAAGGAGCTGGATTCGACGGACGCAAACAGTTTGGCGGGGGAGCCTTCAAGGTGCCCTTGAACCCAAACTTTGTCATTCAGCTTCATGCGGAATTCAAACGCTTTCGTAGCTTTCTACGAACACATGAACGAGAGCATGATGTTGTTTGAAGCAATCCCCTACAAAAAGGTGATGGAGGTACCGAACGACCAAACCTCATTCGCAAACCGTGGAGACTATTACAACGTCGCTACAATATTCAAGTGGTTGGTACAATGATGCACTAGAGGGAAACGACACTAATCTGGGGCAAGGTTTGATCCATCATTCGACAGCGAAATCCGCTCATTTTCTCGGAACCTACTCAAGAAGACCTCTGAGACTGCTGCTGACCGATCGAACGATGGGGGAGTTGGGCAGTATGGCAACTATGCAAGTAAGTCAACCCTTCCACCATTATGCTTCTTCCCCTGTGTCACATTGAAACCGTGCCCGACCGTATGCTGATGTCAGCAGCTGCTGATGTAGGAGCAAACGAGATATTTGGAGCCAATGTCAAGCGATTGGAGGATCTGAAGCATAAATACGATCCCGACAATCTGTTCAGCCATGGTACAAGGCTGACACCGCGTCCTTTGGTGGTCGTAAACTAAGCCTAGGCCGTTTTTGCAAAGTCTTTGGTTAGGACAGATTAAAACTTAACAGACAGCATAGAATATTGTCATTGAGCACAATGTGATCAGCGCAATTTCTCGTTAGATCGCATCAAGATCGCATATCGGCTATTGCGCATGTCTGGTGCGCGCCTCGGCATGTATTCTGGGGTCGGCAACATCAGCTATGCAGGTGGAAAATAAGCGCCGAATAAGCGCCGACCCTGTACGTCATCCCGACCGTCGGGGACCGTCAAGTTTTAGTAGCCTTGTACGCCACATTTAGAATTCCACTCATCTCGGCAAATCACTCTTGATCTTTTTCCAATCAGTTTCGGGGGATAACGCCCTCCGAAGCGCCGAAGAGGCGGTCGCTCTGCAAGCCTAATGTTGTGGGGCGGGCGACTGCCGGACATTCGTTGCAACGCATTCTTAATCCCGGGTGTGTAGTCCGTTTCAAGTGCGAGATTCGCCGCCAACGAATTCTTTATATACCGTTCGTTCCTTGGCTTTATGCTTGTATTGACCACTGGATCCTTTGGCATCAAGCCTTTTTCCGTTCTTCAAACGCGCGGAAGATCTCTAGGAGTGGACCGGTGTATATACTAATTAGATCTTAGCAATTATTGGGTCGTTACGCCCGTCGCATACAGGCAAGTCCGGCATTTACTTTTTGACTTGTTTCCGCCTGTGCATAAACAGACATGGAAAGTCCAAAGAAATCGACGTCTCGGCAGAATTCCAGAAGTCGTTCAAGATCGCGACCACGGCGATCGGATGGCGCACCATTGCATCGGATCCTTTCCAGTCAATTCCCCGACGATCATTCTGTCTATCACCATGAGGACGGTGAGGGAACACACATCGACGTGGACGCAAGATGGCTTTACAAAACCGAAACCCAAAGACGAGACGCGGATTCTGCATCAAGCAGCGAGGACGGCGGCGGCAGTAATGACGTGAACGAAAAGGATGCCGTACAAGAGAAAAATGAAGACGAAGATCAGGAAACAATGTATGAAGAGATACGAGGCGGAATACCATACGAGCACGACGTTGAAGCGCATCCATCACCACTAGAGAAGAAGAAAACCACAAGATCTATCAAAGACCCGAATCTAGTACATCACCCTTATCTTCAAGTATACAAAAATTCCGCTTACATTATCATTAGGTGACCTGGGACTCTGAAAGCGATCCACAGAACCCTAAAAACTGTAAGCCAAAAGTCATTTACCATTCTATCTATCTCATATTCAACCAACCAACCAAACAAAAAAAATCAACAATGAACTAACCTCCACATCCAACCACTAAGGGTCCATGAAGCGCAAATGGGCAGCAACACTCATCGTCTCAGCCTTCACTCTCGTCTCACCTGTTTCCTCATCCATGATCTCCCCAGCCCTATCCAGCATCTCAGCCGATTTCAATATCAAAAGCGAAGTCGAAGCCCAACTCACGCTGTCCATCTTCGTGCTCGCGTACGCCATTGGGCCGCTGTTTCTGGGCCCCTTGTCAGAAATCTATGGTCGGGTGATTGTGCTGCAGGTCTCCAATCTGTTTTATCTGGCGTGGAATCTGGGATGCGGATTTGCGCAGACAAGTGGGCAATTGATGGCATTTCGATTTTTTAGCGGGTTGGGGGGCAGTGCACCGTTGGCTATTGGTGGTGTGAGTATAAGATTCCTTCCATTGAGAATAGTACAAGTTGATCGGAGGGGGGGCTGGTGGCTTTTTTTTCTTTCCTTAAGAGTGTGTCTACTAACGAGTTTTTATTCCAGGGCGTCCTGACTGATTGCTTTCTCCCCGAACAGCGTGGTCGAGCTATATCAATCTACTCGCTCGCGCCTCTCCTCGGCCCAGCCATCGGACCCATAGCAGGAGGTTTCATCTCTCAAAACACAACCTGGCGATGGTGTTTCTACTCGACAACCCTCTTCACCCTGGTGATCCAAATCCTCGGCTTCTTCTTCCTCCAAGAAACCTACGCGCCCAAACTCCTCGAACGGAAACGCAACCACCTGCGCACGCAAACTGGGAACCCGCACCTCTACACTGAATACGACAGCCCCAACCGCACCCTCGCTACCACCTTGAAAATCGCAATCAAACGCCCCTTCAAACTACTCGGCACACAGCCCATTGTCCAGGTTCTGGCGGCGTACATGGCCTACCTCTACGGCCTCATGTACCTGATGCTATCCACCTTCCCCAGCCTATGGGTCACAAGGTATGGAATGAGCACCGGCGTCGGTTCCCTGAATTTCCTCTCCATGGGCATTGGCTTCTTCCTCGGCACCCAGATTACCGCTCCGCTCAACGACGCGCTGTACTGCCGTCTTAAGGCGCGCAATCAAGGCGTCGGGAAACCTGAATTCCGCGTGCCCATCATGGTGCCTGCGTCGCTTCTTGTGCCTGTTGGCTTGTTCTGGTATGGATGGAGTGCGCAGGCCGAGTTGCATTGGATTATGCCGAACATTGGCGCTGCGCTGTTTTGTGCCGGCGTCATTATTGGGTTTCAGTGCATTCAGACGTATTTGGTAGATTCGTATACCAGGTATGCGGCGAGTGCTATTGCGGCCGCGACGGTGCTGAGGTCGTTGGCCGGTTTTGGATTTCCACTTTTTGCGCCCGCCATGTACAATGCCTTGGATTTTGGTTGGGGCAATAGTGTACTTGGCTTCATCGCGCTAGGATTGGGCATTCCAGCACCATTCATGCTGTGGAAGTTTGGTGAGAAGCTCAGGAGCACGAGTGAATTTGCGGCTGGTTAAAGAATTAGTAAAGTTGAGTTGGACCTGCTGCAATACGGAAAAAAGTAATATCTTTAATTGCATGAGCGTGATTTTACACCAGTAAAAGATACATGACCAAGTATCTAAGCCTCATACCCGGTGCACTTTGCACCACTCTTGGTCCTTGTCATATATGCTCGCAAGACGACACTGCCACATGTGAAGAAGTATTGCTAGGAAACGACCGACCAATGTCATGGCCACCCCAAAAGATTTCCTCGAGCCTAAGGAGGTCTCCAGGGGTACCGGTAATTCCTGTCAAATTCATGGCGTGTATAAGGTCCGAACACCCTTGGCCACGATCATTAGCACGGTATTGTAGTTTACTGGTCCCACTAAAGGCAGCGAGCTTCTCACAACTCGCGTTCCTTTGCGATCTCAGCCTGTTGGCGCAGTCTGGGAGCAGTAGTGCTGTCTTCTCTGCTCTCACTAGGGTGTACGCCCTCTTCCATATCTGCGGCCCAAAGGGCAGCACCGACGGTGTTCGTGAAGCAAAAGAAGATGCCAACGACAGGGACGAGCTCAAGCATGACAGCGGGAATACCGAAACTAGTGGTTGTTAGCACTGCTACCTGGAATTTGACGGCAAGGAGCTAACCTAGTATATGCAGCCTTGCGTTGCTCGACGAAGCGCTCCTTCTCTTGTTTTTTCATCTGCTTGAGTTGGAAGTACCGAGCATGCGCCGTCGGACCAAACTTGCGTCCCTGAAGGATCACGAAGAGAACGGTGCCAACTACGGGGATGAAGTTGAGCGGAAGATACATGAAGTATCGGATGATGGCCTTGGGCGTAAACTTTGCGAAGGGGGTGCTGACGAGCTTGCCCAGCTTCCCGACAGGGTCGCGCCCTGACTTGACCTGACGTTCATTCGAAACCAGAGCGGTCTGGTTGCGGCAAAGCAGCGTAGCGTCATGAGTGTCGATGATGGCATCCTCGATGAGGAAGTTCTTACTCAAGACTGAGAATATTGTAGAGGATTCGCTGAGCACAAGTAGAACCGTGGTAAAGACAGCAAGAGGCCCGTTGAACAGAGTCAAAATGGCAACTTGAGGAATGTAGGTGACGGCAAACATCATGACAGTGACACCCAATCCGAGGGAGACAGTCGGAACGAGCTTTGCAGCGAGGGGCTTCCATAGTGCGCGATGGGTAAAGAAGTAGGCAATGCCCTTGGGTTTGTGTTAGTTCTACTGTACACCAATCATTTGCCGTCTTATTGCGTGTCTGAGCGTCACGTAGAATAAACAGTGAACTTTCGCCCTTTACGCTTTATTCAAAAAAGATTTGCATATCGGATGGAGTTGCAAATGCGCACCTTGAAAGGATAGAGATATGCGGCGGATCGGACAGCATCCGAGGCGAGCTGTTTGTACTGGTCAAAGTCGTCTCTTGCGACTTCCTTGACCTTGTCTGGCACTCTCAGCCTGGACTCGGACATAATTGCGACGGGTAGATCGGGGCGATTGCGAAGCTTAGGTATCAGAGAGAAGAGGGTGAGCTGTTAGTTAGTGTTTTCCTCACCATGAAGTTGGTAGGATTCTGGCAAACGACGTCATAGCCACGTACTTGGCCCAAGCTCCAGCTCTATAATCACGTCTGACGTATTTTATACCAAAGACATGAGCATTTTGCAAGGCGCCCGCTTCATTAAGATCACCATTGAAGATACTCGTGAACAGTTTCATTGATACAAATTACGTCATTCTGCACCCGCCGTACGCGTTCCCAGGGAACCCCGAACAGCTGTCATGATGCCTCGACGATTGCGGTCGAGATTGCCCACCTATAGATGGTGATCCAGGAACGCGTTTCCAAGGCATCCGCACTTGATGTTCAGCCCGATGGCTTCTAGGCCTTGCGCAATGTACCCACTTTGGTTTCCGTGCCCTGTTTGAAGGCAGCTGTGGCGGTGTAAACAGGGTTTGCAGCCGATCTGCTACCGCACGCGCGTCAGCTTGCCAGCGGGGTCTGATTCAGACACAGTGGAACCCGGAAATGACGCAGTGCCGTCCTTGTGCTAGACCCCACCACTACCGAACAGGACACTTACTAGCTGAATCTGATGCAAAGCCCCTCATTGAGAGTCCAGTAGCGGTAGTAATTACCATACTCCACGACAAAGGCCAGGGTGACGGGGAGCAGGGGGCTGGAGCTCAGAGCTGTTCTTGCTGCCCCGTTTGTATCACGTCTGGTGATGTTGCAATTGACATGACGTATAGGCAAGTCGGGGAGGTTCCTGCCTTCCATGGGGTATATATAACACGGCGCCAGTACCCTCACTGCTCTCCATCATACAACCAACAACCACTCAACTTAAAAATACTTGAATCAGCACTTCAAAAGCTTCTAACTTACTACATTTACTCCCACTTTAACCAACACAACCCAACAATACAACAACCATGTCCGGAATGATGGAGAAGGTCAAGGCCAAGGTCGATAATGTCATGCACAAGGACAAGAGCCATGGTGAGTACCCTCAGCTCAACCTCGAGGATTCTTTTACTCACATGCTATAGACGACCCATCTGGTCCCCATAGCTCACACACGGCCAACACCGCCGACCCTTCTGTACACAACACTTCTGGAACTCACACCGGATCGACTGGTTTTGATGGTGAACACCATGGCTCTGGCGTTAGCACTGGCCTTGGTACTTCGGGAACCCACGGCCAGCATAACCCCGAACTGAGCCAACATTCTGCTACCCACGGCACCACTGGTCACGGCTCCTCAACGACTGGTACCCATGGCTCGACCAGCTACAGTGACCCAAGCGGACCTCACAAGTCAGGAATGATGAACCAGGCCGACCCAAGGGTTGACTCTAACAGGTTCGGCAATGCAGGTAGCACTACTGGAGCTGGTGGCGTTGGTGCTGGACAGTACACTGAGCCTCACGGCACCAGTGGTACTGGACTGGCAGGTCACTCGACTACTGGCGCCCACCCTGCAGGAAACACCATGGGTGCCTCTAGCGGACCAGGCGGCCATGGAACATCAGACTTCAACGACCCCACCGGCCCTCACAGCTCACGCATGGCTAACCAAGCCGATTCTCGTGTCGGAGGCGTTGGAAGCACCACTGGTGGCACCTATGGTACCTCCACTGCGAGCGGAGGTTTTGGCCACTCACACAACGATCCCAATGGTCCTCACAGCTCCCACATGGCCAACCAAGCCGATCCTCGTGCCGGAGGCGTTGGAAGCACCACTGGTGGCACCTATGGTACCTCCACTGCGAGCGGAGGTCTTGGCCACTCGCACAATGACCCCAATGGTCCTCACAGTTCCCACATGGCAAACACTGCCGACCCCCGTGTAGGCACTGCGAGCGGAGGTCTTGGCCACTCGCACAATGACCCCACTGGTCCTCACAGCTCCCACATGGCCAACCAAGCCGATCCTCGTGCCGGAGGCGTTGGAAGCACCACTGGTGGCACCTATGGTACCTCCACTGCGAGCGGAGGCCTTGGCAACTCGCACAATGACCCCAATGGTCCTCACAGTTCCCACATGGCAAACACTGCCGACCCCCGTGTAGGCACTGCGAGCGGAGGTCTTGGCCACTCGCACAACGACCCTACTGGTCCTCACAGCTCCCACGCCGCTAACACCGCCGACCCGCGTGTAGGTGGCATGGGCAGCACCGACGCTGGTCAATACGGTAACAACGCAGGAGTTACTGGTACAGGTGAGCACCTCAAGACTGCCCCCGGCGAGGTTGGCGGCACTGGGCATGGTAACCTGTCTCATCGTAACAACGAGGGCAGTGAACTGCCCAAGGCCCTTACCGAGGACAAATCTCACGCCGAACCCCATTCTTCTTTGCAAAACCAACATGCTTCAGGCTCCCATGGCACCACGGATGCCCACGGCAAGCCGTCCATTAAGGATAAGCTCAACCCCAAGACGGACGCTGATCGGGACGGAAAGACTGGCATCATGGATTAAACGTAGTTATTTCTGGTTTCCCCTCGATCAAGAGGGTTCTAACTTTGAGCGATACGAATGCCGGTTGGGCATGGTTTCATGGCATGATATTCACGAATACCCCATAGTACCCCTTTTGAAATGAATAGCGTAACTCCTTCACAACTACTTGGAGTTTAATCTCTTACAACATCTGTGATTCTGAAGCTTGTTATCACTCGTTAAGACCAGAGGCTTGATCACAAGAACCTCTTCAACTCACGTTTCTTACCACCCAGTCTATATGATCCGCTCCACGCCCATCAAAGCCTAATTTCCAGCCTCAGCCATGGCAACCATATCCCGCGTATCCTCCACCGTGAGGGCATTCATCTTCGCAGCCTCCTTCCATGCCTCTAACCTCTCATACTCGTCGTCGCTTATCCTCCCCTTGAGCAACTTGAGCAGCTTGGGCGCAAACTTGCCCGTCGCATAAACCACGCCGTCGTGGCTCTTTGCAAATAGCACGATTACCAGCATCAAGAAGAGTACGGGGCCGTCGCCTTGTTTTTGCTTTTGGAGCCGGCGCAACATGTCGCTTACCATGGTTTTTTTAGCTGTTGCGAGGGCGGAAGGGGAAGGGGAAGGGGAAGCGATGTTTTGTTTCTTAGCAAAAGTGGAAAGGGCACATGTTAGGGCGGGTAGCTGTATTTTGTCGTGCTGAGGATGCAGAATCGCTTCCAGCCTCGCTACATGCTTCCTCGTCTTCCGACTCAGCACTAGGCCGTGCGCGCGCGCTTTCGCTATCGTATCCGGAACGAGGTCTGTCTGCGCATGAGCAGCGAGTAGATCGGCGAGCTGGGCATGCAGTTTCCCGTCTGTGAGTGCGGGTAGAGCGGTGGTGTACGTGTGGAAACGGACGAGGAGCCGGTCTTGCCAGTGGGTAGCAAAGGCATCTTCATTCTGTGCTTCGAGCGAGGAGATGGCTGCCCAGAAATGCGTTTCTAGTGCTTTTTCCACCGCCTTTTCCGTGGTCAGCAGGCGTTGGACGAGGCCGGCGTTGGCGGGCGGAAGTAAGGCTTGGATTCTGGTGCGGCTGTATTTGACATCTTGGGGCGCGGTGGGGTTGTTGCGCAGGATTTCTTCCCATTGGGCTGCTGCGTCTGCTTTTGCATAGGTGGCGAGTTCGTCCAAGGTGCTGTCTCGTCGCATTTCGGTGAGGATGAGGTGGCCTACTCGGACGATTTTTTCTTGCGGCGATCGCAATGGATATGCGCTGATGATGGAGTCTTTGGCGCGGGCGGCGACGCGGTCGACAATGTGGGTAGGCAGGCGGGAACCGATCACCTCTGTGACGTCTAGCGTACAGCCTTCTTGTTCGAGGATATGTATGCAGTCTTTCTCGAGGCTGGAAATCCAGGGCTTGGATACGGCGAATGTGTCTATTATCTCAGTTTCGGTGAGGTCCTGGAAGTGCGATACTGCGGCTTCGTAGGTTGGGAATAGCTCTGGGAAGGCTGTGGCAAACTTTTGTAAATCTAGATATGCGAGGGCACCGGATTTTAGGTTCTCGAAGGTTGCGTTGCGCCTTGATTCTAGTAGTTGCTTGGGTATGCATGATATGCTGTTTTCGTGCTCTGAGATGTTGACTTGGGATGCAATATCTTCTTTTTGCAGCGCTTTTCCCATAGTGCGCGAGATGAACCATACTGGTGGGTTGCCAGACAAATCTTCTGGAGAGATAGAGATGGTTCTGTACTGCGTCAGTTCGCAGCTATTTTCCATGTATTATTCACACTTACTGCATGCTATCGAGTGCCAGTTTTAGCTTATTTGCAATATCGGTGGAAATGGAGTTCTCATAGGTTTTCGTACACACAAAGTCATCAATGTTTAGTATCTCATCATCTTGGTCGGCGAACAGAGCGTCGAGACTCTTAAGCCAGACGTCGTTTTGGGTAACGAAATTGTTTTTGGACTGTACTCCGGTGGAGAGCAAGCCGATGAGCTTCTCCTGTAGTGCATCCCGTTCGTCAATAGTAATGATACTTGCCTGGTCTGCGCTGAGTAGACATAGCTTTGGATGATTTCGGACGAGTTGGCGTACAAGGCTTGGGTCTATGTCGAGATTGTCAGATAGGGCAGATAGAGAAATTCGTTTGGCATCTACGTTCTAATTAGTGATTGCTTCAACCATGTTTCTCGAAACACACCTCTTGTTACGTGGCTTCTGAACTGAGCTTGGACAAACTGGAGGGTGACGAAACCATGGCCGCTGGAAGCTAGGGCGAATTGTGGTATGAAATCTGCGCTAGTCTGCGGAGGGAAGAGAGCGAAGATGTTCTTCACATCGCTCTCTGTGAACATGTTGGCTGGAATGGCTTATAGCAAAGAGACTCGTGTCTTGTCGGCGATGACGCTAAAACTCGATACCACGGTAAAGAATGACGCGCTGGGCTCTGGAACTTGATGCGACAAGGAATGGACGAAGTTGGAGGCGCTCGCTTTGGCGTAGCGAACAAGGTTGTTTGTCCCGTGGCAGGGGATGCTGTTGCGGATTTTGGCGGATGTGCCAACTTCAACGAGGAGTCAATAAACGAGCTTAGACGGCGTTGTTCATGATTGGCGAAGAGGCCCAATTCATTTCTTCGTGGTTCACCTTTGGTAAGATCAATGGTGGAGGGCGGACGGCAGGTTTGCGCTGATTGGTGCAAAACGGGCGGCGCCGGGTGATCCTCGGATTTCGCGACGCAACCTCATCGTCGGTCCATCAACTTCCGCTGAGAGACGGCCAGCTGCCATCCCCAACCGCCGTCATGTCTCAGTTCCGTGCGGCTAAGCTCGACATTGGATGCTTTGCCAAGATTCGCAACATCCGCGACCACACCAAGCGGAAGGTGTATTCGGAGAATGAGCCGGAGCGGTATGCATCTCGACATGCTCAATTCGCATTCAGCGACTGACAGCGACGCAGACAAGCGCTGCGATACATTATCCGAAACTCGACACTCCCCCAGAGAGTCCGCGCACAAGCCCAACTCCAACTGTCGCAGATGCACTGCTACACACGCTTCACACAAGTCAAGAATCGGTGTATAATGGGCGGCAAAGGCCGTGGTGTCTTCAGCGACTTCAGGCTTGGAAGAGTATGTAGACAGTACACCTGTCCTAGAGGCTGGGGCTAACACGTTGGCAGTATCAATTCCGTGTAAATGCGCTCGCAGGCAACCTACCGGGTGTGAAGAAAGCAAGTTGGTAGAACCCAAAACACATGTACAGTACTATGCGAGGAGAATCTGGCATTGGGCGGCGTACTTGGGCGGAATGTACATGGATTATGACAAGTCGATTGTCACTTCAGAATGTCCCTGCGTAATATCACTTTCCGGGCAAGCAGTCCGACCGTGACCGGCCATGTCTCTGGATAAGACTACGGAGAGGCCCTATGATTTCTATCATCCCTTTTATTTGCTTGTTTTTGTATTTTTTGCCTCCCTAAGATCTACCGCGGTGCTCACACAAGTTGTGCATTCCGTCACTGTTTGCTCTCACCGGTTTCGGCAGGTACAAACGGCGGAAACCGCTGCGCCAACAGTAAGGCTCTACGCCGCATCTTGGCTCCATCTCTGCAACCTCATTTAGGTTGCAATACCGACAAACTACTGGCCATCCGTTCCCTTCACGAGTCCGAGGCGTATCAACATGTTTCGGCGTATCGAAGACAGCCTGGAGCCGGATCCGTCCTTCCCCGCGGACCTCAACCAGCTCGGCTTCTTTGTCAACAATGCAGGCCAGATCCGCATGATCAAAGCACCAGAGAAGCCATACATCTTTCGTGCCACCAACAGTGAGCGTGTCAATGAGGTACTTTGCGAGGCCATGCAGAGTAAGTTAACAGAACGCCTCGCCTCCAATGCGACTAACATGTCACAGCTTGCCAGCGCAACGAGGCAGAATTACGTTTGGCTTATCTTGGACTCAACCGCGTCCATCCGCCCAAGTTCACCACGGACAAGCCAAACGGACCGCACGTACCCATCCTTGCTCCTCTTCGCTTGAGACTCTGAAGACGCGCAGAAGGGTCATTGTGCTCGTCAACGATACCGCACAAGACCTCGGCATTCTAGCCTATCGACAGTTGCAGAGGGAGCTTGGTATCAATGGCGGCTCCGTTGTCAATTTTGCCAAGGAGATCATCAAGCGCTCATTCACGGATAACACCGCTGAAAAGGATGAGAACATGTTCAAAGACGGCTACAAGCTTGAAGATGACAGCACTACGCCTGCTTTGATTGTTATGAATGCGGGACAGCTTCTCTACTCGCACAAGTATGATCAGGCTATGACTATACGCAGCTGGTCTGCCATGCCTCGCAAATCCATCGCGCACGATATGATCAGCATTGACGAGGAAGAGAATCATGTCGCAGGCCACCGGGCTGCCAAGGAGAACGTCAAGACCGTCTATGATCAAGTCATCTGTAACCCTGAACGTGTCGCTGCTGACGCAGAGGTCTACGTCGTCACCATTGAAGACGGGAGCGAGAATGTCCTGAAGCTACTCGCAGAAGATTGTAAGCATAAAGTCACTGACGGAAGTGCCTAGACTGACAGTATCACGTAGTCGAGAATTACGGCACCCGCATTACGGCCATGGCATTGGTTCATTCCCCCATGGACGACTCACGGATTAAGGATCCACATCTCCGAGCCTTCCTGCATCAGCGCGCCCGCCAATGGAAATTCAGTGAACTCACCTCCAACCCACTCCATTGTACCGACCTCCCCAAAAACGACAAGCAAGATGCAAGCAAGCCCCAAATTACAGCCACCTTCTCAGTCATGCAGTCAGCCAAGCATATTTCCTGGCACGAGGACATTACCCATGGACTAGTAGCCTCCATGAAAAGGGCCTTTCACCGCCTCGCCCTCAGCGTCAGTCTATCAAAGACGGCCGATCCAGACCCGCCAGCAGTCGACGAGGCAAATGTGGAGTGGGCCTTAGGCCAAGCAGTCATATGTCCCACGTTCGGCGGTGGCAACAACTCAGTCGGCGAATGCGTCTTCTCCAACCCCTCTGTCCAGCACGCCATCCTCGCCTTCTTCGAAGAAGTCGCCCAAGATCCCGAAAACTATCGTAACCCGGCTTTGAGACTCTACACGGAAGCTCCACAGCCCAGTCCAAACAACCCTCTTACACCCTCACCAGACGCTGCAGATATGGAGTTCCCAGCCACCTCGAACAACAACATGACGACCGAGCAAGCGGACATAGACTCTGTGCGTGAAAAACTAGCCCAGATGCGAAAAGCGCTGCTCGACTGTCCGTCCAACATCCGCAACCTAAAGCCTGGCCGCGAGAAACTCGACACCAAGATCCACAAACTGAAATCCCGGATCCAAGACATGGAGAACAGGGCGTTTGGCAACGGCGGCTTGGTCGCCGGGCAAGTTCCCGAGAAGCGCGAGAATTGGGAGCCGCAGATTGAAGGACCAAAGGTACCGTTCGCAGGCACCATGGTAGATAGCAAGTTGCTTAAAGCGGCGGGGCTGGAGAAGGTCGGGCTGGGTTGGGGAGGAGATAAGGAGAGAGAAGGAGAGAGTGAGAAAAAGGCGTTTGTATAATATGGCTTTCAGAAAGAAGAGAAGGTAGTAAGCTTGAAAAGCTGGGAGAAGAAACAGAGACAAGGAGAAAAGGAGAGGTTTTTTCTCGAGTATTTATCTGGAGATAACTTGACTTTGATCTCTCTCTCTCTCTCTCTCTCTCTCTCTCTCTTTGTGTGTGTGTGTGTGTGTATGTGTTTGTGTATGTGGTTTTCCCTTCCTGTCGGCCGGAATCCAGCAATAACCCGTAGTTTTCTCAGGCCAGACGGTACTAATATGCTTATTCATCTGCCCCGCATGTTTGAAGGACAAGTCAATGGTGATTGTAATAATGGATTCAATCTTCTTCTTCTTCTTCTTCTTGTAAGCTCTCTCAATACAATTTCCCATTCATCCATCCACTTCTTGATGATGACGCTTTTCCCGTTTGAACTTTTTGCCCCTTCTGTCTACGCGGGTGAAGTGGAGGGAGAAGACTTAAAAAAAAAGCACTCATAGAAAGACAATGGAAAAAGAAATCAAATGACATGCTTGTTATGAATATCTCTAGTCTACACACACATCCAATGATGGCGTGCTCTAGTCCCGCTTATCGTTGTCCTCAGGTCTAGGCTCGGTACTCAACTGTTGTCGAAAAAAATCCCCACGTTAGCTTTCCGCTTTGTTCACATTTGCTTGAACCCCGCCCAAGTTCCACAGCAAGAAGCCATTTACAACGCCAAAAGAAAAGAAAAGAAAAGAAAACAAGACGTACCTGGTTCCCATTGTAAAACGATGGTGACTCTCTCGCCCTCTGATCCGCCAGCGTTCTAACCCTCATACCCTGCTGTTGCCCCACAGTATCGAGCACCGGATCATATCTCGGCTGGCCATCATCACCATCATCAGCAACCGGTCTCTGCACCATGACACGACCGCCGGCACCAAGATGCGCCCTGCGCTCCTGGTGCTGCTGGACATCCGCCGCAGCCGCAGCACCATGGCCAATCACAGACCCAATGGTACTGCCTACAAAGCCCACGGTAGAAGACAACAGCCCGAATGCACCGCCAACGAGCCCCGTAGCCGCTCCTACGACGCTGCTGCCATCAGCCCCCGAATATGCTTCTGTGTACCCCTTTACGGGGACGAGGATGAGGGTTGCGCTTGGGGCGAGATCAATGTCGCCGAGCGATTTGTTTTCATCACCGGCCGAGAGCTCGCGGCTTGGTTGTGGGGCGAGGATGTGGCGGAAGTAGTATGGGGGGAGCCTCTTGTGGTTGATGTTTTCGTCGGATTGGGCTAGTTTGGAAAATTCGCTGTCGACCCAGGAGCGTACGCGGTCTTGTAATGTGGCTTCGCGGGGGAAGGTGGAGCGTATGGTTCTGCCGTCGAATAAGCGGACGTTTAGGCTGACTGTCTTTGACTGTGAGCCTTTTGAGGAGGAGCAGGTTATCGTTGTTGTGGGCTGCGGCGAAGTGGGTGTCTGGAATGCTGCAACGTTTCGTTCCTTTTCTCGTTCTGCTCGTCGGATTTCTGCTTCGGCTTTTCGGGCTGCTTTGTCGGCTTCTATTCGCGCTTTTACGCGAGCTAGTTCCTCTGCGTCCTCTCTCTTCTTCTTGCGCAGCGCGTCGCGCGCTTCTTGCTGTGCCTTGTTGGAAGATGCTGAGGAAGTGGTAGGCTTCGATGCTGGCGCCGGGGTCGCCCTTTGCTTGCCTTTAGTATTAGACGGACGTGTGGGCGCTGTTGGTGCGGGTATTGACGGTTCGTTAGTCCCGTATAGGTCGTCTTCTGCTACTGTGTTCGCCTGACTATCGGACGGGTCTGGTGTACTAGCTTGTGGTGGTGATGTCGGCACTACGCTGGAGCCTGCGATGGGGTTGGCTCCAAGCACTCTTCTGACCGAGTTGATAAAGTCATTTTTGCTGACATCACTCTTCAGTTGCACTTGTAGTTGCCCGTTATGAATGACGACAAAGGTTGGTATTTGCGATAGGTCGGAGAAGGCGGCTAGAAACCCGGCTTCGGTGGAGCCCGCTTCGAGGCGTAGTAGGATAGCTTTCTGAGCGAGCAGGCTTGTTAACTATACCACGTGTCAGCGCGGGCAAGACTGATTAGTCAGGAACCTGTCTTTGAGAGAGTCTTCATACCCATCCACTCGCCAGCCATTCCTCTTCCCATTCCCTGCTCGTCGCGCCGCCGTCTACATGTGTAGTTAGTTTGTCTCCACATTCCGAAGTCTATCGTTGCGCTTCATACCTCGCACAAAGCAGGCGACGAGCTTTTGCTCCTGGATGGCAAGCGCAATACCACTCTGCAGGCTGCCTTGGTGGAACATGTTTGCGACGAATTGTTGGTTGGGAGATGGGTGTTCGCGGGGGAAAGCTGGGGGACGTTGGAACCAGGATGTGTGCCTGAGCCTCTCCGCACTACCGCGGGGAATTAATCTATGACAAGGGCGGTACGTACCGAGGCCAAGTAAGCTGGAGCAGCGAAGAGGGCCTTTTGGTTCTAGCCTTATCCACACTACCATAACTTTCCGAGTGGTGCACAGCTCATTTTGCTTCTTCTCAAAGGAGAAAATGATGCAATAAACAGTTCTATCGGAAATGCTAAACCCAGTTCCTACGATTCCTCCACGCCGAAGAAGAGTAATGCAGCAGAAAGCCAATGCTAGACTCCTGATAATCAACTGCAGCGTATTAAAAGATGCTGCAAAGCAAATGCTATTCGTGTGAATGGACGCATATGCTGGCATGTCGGTCGCCTCCTTGCTTGTCAGTGACTTGTGCCAAAGCCACGTCCACCCTGTCCTTCCCGTTGGTATCCAGTTGATATCACTCCCATACGTGATCCTGAACTAAGTCACAGACGTCATCTGCACACGTATTCAAGCTGTTGGTCCATCCTCCATTACACAAAACATGCGCCAACTCCACCGCGCTTATTTCCTGACTTATAAAATAGTGCACTTCTTCTTGTTCTTCGTCGCCGACTGTTGAGGACGGGGGCTGAGGACAGCACTAGGTCGAGTTAGCCAAAATCGATGACGAGGATGGAGAAAACGCACCGGATGGCCTCGTCGAAGACGCTCTTGAGGTTGCGCTGTGTGAGCGCAGAGCACTCTAGGTACTTTTGCGCCTTGATCTCCTTTGCGACCATGACGGCCTGCTCGTATTGAATGGGCGCCATCTTCTTCTGCCTCAGCGACTCCTTTGTTGCCTCATCGTCCCTCAGGTCCAGCTTCGTGCCGACGAGGATGATGGGTACGCCCGGCGCGTGGTGGTCTATCTCTGGGTACCACTGACGCGTAGTTAGCTCATGCGTTTCCTATATAGTGACTGTGATCGTACCTTGGCCTTGACGTTGTCGAACGACGGGGGGCTGACGATGGAGAAACAGATGAGGAAGACGTCGGTCTGCGGGTAGGAAAGCGGTCGCAGTCTGTCGTAATCCTCTTGCCCGGCGGTATCCCACAGTCCCAGGCTTATTGGCTTTCCGTCTACCATGACATTTGCCGAGTAGTTATCGAAGCTGGGCCGGTTAGCTCGTGCGCAGCATAGCGTCTAGGGAACGCAACGCACACTGTAGGGATGTATTCTCCGGGGAAGGCGTTGGTTGTGTAGGAGATGAGGAGACATGTCTATCAAGTCAGCAGCTGGAAACGCGACACGGTCGGCGCGGTGTCTCACTTTGCCCACGGCACCGTCGCCCGTCACAACACACTGCGAAGCTGTCAGCCAAGAAGCTCAATCGTTCCACGTGCATGGTGGGAAGCAGCGCGTGCGTACCTTCAAGGACTGGGTCGCGGGTGCAGCCATTGTGCTTGGATACTGTGCGTCGTCTGATTAGAGTTGGGCACGACTTCAGGGACCCTGCTCGGCGGAGGCAATGGGGCGGCTTCGGGGGAGCGAGAAGCGAAGGGCCGAGTTCTGAGACCCTGCAAAGTAATGGGCCAGGCGATGTAGTGAGGCGCGATGGAGGAGTGAAGGACGCACCGTTGGGACAGCTCAACAACTTCCGGGTAGCTTCTGGCGGGAACTATCTGCAGCGTAGGGGGGCGTTTTATCGCTTGGCGGCGGCGGGTCAAGAAGCGAGCAAGCTCGAAGGCTGGATGATATGCAGGCCAACGAGTCGAATCAGCCCGGACCACTGATGGGAGGCTTTAGGGCGGGGTTCGAGTCGTGGAATAGCGGCAAATATGCACGTCGTATACAGCAACAATAGCAACGGCGACCGCAACAGCAACAGTAAAGGCAACAGCAGCGGGCAATAGTATACTCGAAAGGTGTTGATGGCAATGGAGAAGGAGACAGAGACAGAGACAGAGACAGAGACACGGGTGAAGCCTGTGGTATTTGGTCAAGGGTAGCAGGCGCCTATGGTCGTGAAACCCATTTGCGACACGCTGCAGAAGACGCTTCTACGGCGTCTGATAGGTCCCATAACCCCCAGCAAAGAACCTGCAACATGCACAATCTCCGTGCAAAAAGTGCCGTGGACGCAGGCACAATCTTGTCGCATGGAGCCACAACAGCTACCTACATACCTCTTCAATCTCCCAGCCTGCCATTGTCACCTAGTGCTGTGATTCGCCTGCAGCTGCATATTTCTTCTCGCCAGCGTGACCGTGCGACAACACCATTAGCCCTACCAACTTGAACATTCGTGTGAATACTACATTAGCATGCGCGCTCCACGGCGTTCCCCGGCAAATCGCCCTTGATATCTGATGTGTGCTCGTAACCATGCGCGTGTGGCGTGCGAGGCTTGGTTTTAGCCCCCGTCTCGGGACCGTCACTATCGTTTCTGATTTCCACAGCCATCACACCGCAACAACATGTATACGAGTAGCAGTTTTCTGATGGTGCACGTGCGCTGTATTATTGGGGTATCTTTGGCCGCTTGTCTCTCCACAACCTCGGCCACGCTCAAATCAGTAGAATAGGAACAGTCCGTCCCCTCCTTGCTTGTCTTCTCCAACCAGCTCCTTCCGCAAGAGTAGCTTGATCACAGCCTCGTGCAGGTCTTTCATGTCAAGAATACCGCGCTTTTTCTGGTCAATGTAGGAAACGTCAATTACCACCCGCTTCAAATTTGCTGTCGAAAGTGCCCCATCCTCGAGCAATGCCATCAGCCGATCGGGAGTCCCAACTCCATAGTCGACCCTGTTCAAACATCAGTTTAAGAAGGTCAATCGAAACAGAAGATACTCACTTGCTCTTCGTCAGATGCGCTACCTGATCTGGTAGCTTGAGATGCTTGGCGAACAACTTGGCGACGTTGGGATTCTTGATTCCCTGTTTAGGTAGACCAGCCTTGAGCGATCGACAGACGTCGGCAGCTCGAATTCCAGATACAGTCACGACGATCGTATGCGGTGCTCCATGGGGCTTCGGTGGTGCCGGCTCTAGTGCACCTGCCTGCTTCTTGAGAAAGGCCGACAGGCTATCTGTGGTTCGTGCTTCGCTCCAGCTGGTGCTGTCTTGCACAGTGCGAGCTGAATCTTGTCAACTCTGTTCTTCAAAATTCGAATCTTCACTCACCAGAAATAAACTTGTCCTCCAGCTCTACACTGCTCAGCTCCTTCCCATAGAGTCGTGTTCGCGCGTTGACGTAGTCTGCCAGGAGCTGGCCATCCATGCGCTCAAACGAGTGATTCACGCCCAACTGCTGGTCCAGATCATCTTCGTCAATCTCCTTCGCCTTCTGCTTCTTCTTTTCTTTCCGTTTGGCTTTCTTAGCAGCTTTTTTGCTGTCCTTGCTTGCCTCGGGCTCAGCTTCTCTTTTCCTTTTCTTCGACGAAGCGTCTATATCAAACTGTGCCTCGATCAGGGGCACGCCTCCTTCCGACTCTGAATCCGACATGATGTGGGTAGTGTTTTGTGTGAAGAGCGCGGCTCTCAAGTTTGTGCAACAAAAAAAGTTACAGAGGATTAAGGTTATCGATTAGTCTAGCCTTTCTGGGATTAGGGCGCAGCATGCTGGGGAAGAAGTCGCGTCCAAGCGACGCGTTTCCCTGCTGTCTATCCACACTCGACTAAACGCCGTTGGATGCTGCAACCACCATGGTCGAGTCTGCGCGCAAGAAGCAGCGCCCTTCGCCAGAGGGCGATGCGCAGCGGACCCCGAACAACAACGCCACGCTCCAGCTCATAACCCCGTTCCGCCGCGCCGTCAGCGCGGGCCCCACTCCAGGAAGCAGAAGGACACCAATTGTACGAACACCAGGGACCGTCCGAACACCTCGAGGCGGACCAGCAACACGACCCCTTCCTTCGCGACGAGTAGCGCCCACTACCCCCCATGCGATAAGGGCGTTGAGAGAACGGGCCAATGCGGCCAGAACGCCGGGCAACGGCCGGAGAAGAAGCGGGCGTGTTCAGAGAGAGACACCACGCGATCTGCTGCGGGATCTAAGTAGAGGTACTGTCTCATTGTTCATTGTCATCCGTCTAGCTAAAGGGGAAATGCAGCACTTGCCCGCGATAGCCAGCCAGTCGAGCCCTCCCCGCAGGTCCTGCCTCAACGGCCACGACATTCAGCCCTTGACCTTCCCGACGTTGAAGATGGGCCACACATGGCTGCGCCCAGGCTATCCATGCCGCTCGAGAACATGTACGACGATGAGGATAGTTTCCACAATGCCCCACCACGGCAGTCGCTGTTGCCAGATCTACCCGACGATGTCGATGGAGGGACCGTACAATCTCTCGAATTCGGGAGACGAGCCATAAGCGAAGATCCACGCTTCATATATGGCGGGAGGCAGAGCGAGAGGTTCGGGGATTTGAGCGAACTCGGTGCTGTCGAGGAGGAATACGAGGTAGATGGAACTTTTATCAACCGACGTGCAGAAGGTCTGCTTGATCAAGCCATTGAGGAAGCAATGGATGGTGACGACACAACCATACAAGCATTGACTGGCCGAAGAGACGGACGCATGAGCGATGCTAATTTGGGAGTGTTTGCTCATGGAGAGGACGACACCGAAGAGCCCACTTTCCGCTTCATGATACCGGATCGTATCCGCGCGCCACGAGAAGAACCACGAGGCCAACAAGGTCAAGAAGACCAAGAAGATGAGGAAGACGACAATCCGGATGGTAAGCCTACCGAGTTGCCGGATGACACAGAATTACCAGATGGCGACGACCAAGAAACAACCGCAGTCTTGGACCGTGACGATCCTACTCAAGATGATGGCATGCTAGGCTGGGAGTCGGATCCCCCCGTAGACGACGATGCCGAACTGGCGGCCTACCAAGAAGAAGAATCAGCCATAGATCGAAGCCTGCAAACAAAATCACCTGAGCGTCTGCCGGCGGAACAACTAAAGGGCGTCCGGAAGCCCAAGGAATATATGGTTTCGGAGCATGGTATCGGTTATCCCTCATTCCCTGCCGCGCCAGTCAAGAAACTAGCACTGAGTTTTATGAAATCCCAAGGCAGCAAAGCTCAGCTCAACAACGAAACTCTTGATACTCTTGTCCTCACCACCAACGATTTCTTCGAGCAAATCAGTAACGATCTCGCAGCCTACGCACAACATGGCGGGCGCAAAATGATCGAGGAGAGCGACGTCATTGCGCTCATGAAGAGGTATGTTTACATCTAGTCTAGTTGTACAAAATGCGTGCAAAAACTCTAGTCTTGTTTTGTTTTTTTCGTTACTGACTTTTTGTCAGAACCCGCAAGACGACGGATAACAGTACGTCATTTTCGCTCGCGCAAAAGATGCTTCCGAGAGAACTACTCCAGCAGCTGCGCATGGAGCCCCCGGTCAAGTTAAAAGGCCAAAAGCGAAAGCGCCTGAATCCTGTACAAGAAGAAGATGACGATGAGGACTAAAGCGTTTCATCAACGTCTCTTACGACCAGTCAACGCTCTGTCGGACTCGCCGTTGTGTGCCTGATAGCGGCTTCTTGACGACCATCCAGAACATTATGGATGTCGCAAAACTCAATGCGTACCTGTTCAGCATTAGCTATTGTTCCCCGAGGAGCGTGGAGGCGCAACACGTACCAGGTGAAGATGTATTGTGTATGATTATTTCGCAGGTTTACTGTTGGCGCTCTACCAATCGGTATGCCTTTGGGTTCGCGCTCATAATTTGTGAGCAAATCCGGTGCTGTGGAGAAGAAGAAGAAGACATTAGTTTTAGATACCCCCAACCATGAATTGCACGAATTTTCAACAACTGCCCCAGGGAGGGGAGAGGGGAGAGGACCAAAAGTGGGGCAAGCAACTTACTCATAGTCTCCTCGACCCAAACCGGCTGACTCCCACTGTACTCGGCCATCTCATGCACACTGGGAAAAAACCACTTGCCCTTCTCGGGCTCATTCTTGGGTGTGAAAAAGTTACCCTTGGGCGGTATCCTCAGCAATCCCTCAATAGTGACCTCTCCCTCAGGCAAGGCGCCATGCTGCCTGCGAAACCACTGCGGTCGCGCTTCCTTGTTAATCCAGCCCCTACATGCCAATATCTTGTGCACATTTCCGCGCGCATCCCTTCGCTCTAGTGGCGTCACAACCGTGTACCCTTCCTCGCCATCCAGCATGCGCGGTCCAATCAGCATCTCCTGATCATGTCTTAGCACGCCCTTTGCATAGACCTTGCGATAATCGAAATCCGCAATGGCGGCGGGATCGATGCGCAGCGGTAGTTCGAGCGGTGGGAAGGTAAGCCGGTCTTCGAAGCGCGCGACTAGTTCGGTTTTCCAACCCAGCCGCTGCACTTGCCAGCACCCGAGAATGAAGGCTGTGACGGGGATTATGGCGAGGATGATTAGCCCCGGGCCGTGTTGTTTACCTGCTCGTGCCATCTTTGCGGGCCGATCCAGGATAGAGACGAAGTTTGGGTCGAGGCCGGGGCCGCCGCCTACGTGGCGCTTTTGCCGCGAAAAGAGCATGTGGGTGCGGGTGCGTAGGCATTGTGGGCGTGTGGTTGTTCTGCTGGTAGTGACGGTGGAGTGGTGGGCGCGTGTGGTTGGTGAGAGTAGCGATGCATTTCTAGAGGAGTACCGGCTGAACAAGTTCAAGAAGGGATTTGGTTTCGACATTTTTTTGCGCCACGTCGTTTGTTGTCGGTGTTGTGACGTTGTAGGTGGGGAAATGTCGCGGAAAGTTGGGATTGGGATGGATTGGATTGCAATGTCGGACATCCGAGCTTCTTGTCTGCCCTTTAACTTCTCGATAAGGTATAGTTTCCCACCCCCGGTCACCATGCAGCTTGACTTCGTTCCCCACCAAGTTATCATTGTTCCATCATTCTTCTTTTCCCACCAAATCGCTCTTTAACGAACCCTGAAGCCATGGCTGATGTTCAAGACCTCCAAGCTAACCGCGCTGATGCCGCTGTGAAGAGGGATAAGGACGCGTTGCTGGATCATCTGGATGATTTGCTGGAGCGCTACCTGCATACATTGCATGAGTATCAGCATGTGATGCAGGAGTTCTCGAAGGAGTTATCAGAGGTAAGAATGACAAGAAAACAAGTCCTAATAGATTTGTACAATAGTTAAGAAAGAGTAAAAGAGACATTGGCTGATATAGAATGGTTAGGGTTATATGTCGCTTGCCCAAGCAAACTTCCACAACTCATCTTCTGCGATGCGGTTCGGACAGGATTGCTACGATGAACGCATGCAGGCTATACGTAAAGTGTAAGTTGGACATGCTTGCGGCTGCTGTTTACTCTAGCGACTGTGGAATGCTTTCGAATATTGTGTTTGTTTGGAGGTATTGGCTAACTAACAGATGTAGTCGCATCGTTGAACATGGGCGTCTCACAACTGATCGCCCTCACTTCTCCATCTACGCGCCAGATATGTCGGACCAGAAGGAAGATGCAAAGGATACCAAAGCATGTGAACGCACATCCCCATCAACGATAGAAGAAGAGGAAAGAAGAGAAGAAGCAAACAACACTCAAGAATCAGACCACCAGACAAATCCAGAACCCGAAGAGACCAAAGAAAAGGCCGCGGCCACTGAGAAGCCAACTGATCCACTGAAATGGTTCGGCATCCTGGTCCCATCTGCTCTTCGCACCGCACAGGCTACGTTTGTAGACGCGGTCGAGGGGCCAATCCCACAACTAGCTACTATAGTCCGGGACATGAGAACGCAGGAGATTGAGATTGGAAGAGTTCGAAAGCAGATCAAGAAGTTGTAGAATGAGGGAAAAAGCTCTATAGACTGTCATCATCGCCCCTCATTTGCCCCGTTGCACCAGCTGATTTGATAAAAGTTCTACGAGTTAGGTTAAAAATGGGCCTCTCCCATGGTGTTTTATGTAGTCTTTGCATATGTGGGTTTCGCATTTGTGTGTGTGTGTGTGTGTGTGTGTGGACCACAATAATACAGATACTTCTACAAACCCTTCCTCACCCACTCCCTTGCCAATCAAACCAACTAGGCCGCCATCAAGAAAGAGAAGGGGAAAAAATAAAGACAAAAAAACGCCACCCAATGCACTCAACCACGCACCACGCACTCCCTAAACCTCCTTCATAAGCTCCTCCAACTCATCATCATCATCCCACCCACCTCCCCTCCGGTTAACAACAATCTTCTGCTCATCCTTCTCCTGCTGCTCCGCCACCGCCCCCAAAATCTCCTTGAGCTGCTCTTCCGTGACCTTCTGCCGTAGCTGGCCTGTCCGCGCGAGCATAATAAGCCGGTTTTCGATATCCGTTGCGCGGCTCTCTTTGACGAGGCGGATGCGGCCGAGGCGGTCGGCAGCTTCTGGGAGGAGGATTTGAGACAGGATTGACGATCGTTGGTCTGCTGTGCGGAGGAAGAAAAGTAGGGGGGTTAGTTGTTTGCGTGCGCTGTTGGTGAGGGGGAGTGTGGAAGGGATGGGCATGGGCATGGGCATGGGCATGGCGTACCCTCTTGTTGCCTGGGATTCCTTGTTTTAGCATGTGTTTCTTATAGTTCTGCGTCGCATGGTTGGTTATATTTACTTTCGCGAATCTTGCTCTGAGGCGTCGCCGCCTCCGCCGCCGCCCCCACCTTGCTGCTGCTGGAGCTGCTGCAGGCGCGCGCGCCTAATCTGCTCGAGATCTTCGTCCGACATTGTGGGCTCGCGTGGTGGTTTTGAAGTTTCTGTGCGAGGGAGTTGTGGTGGCGGGGCAAAAGTTCAAGGCGCAATCTGGGAGGAGGGGTGGTAGAGCAGAAAGTGTATTTATGCGGGGAAGTTCGGGGGTCCGAAGTTGGTTACTTGCAAAGGGGCACGGATCATCGTCGTTGTCGCTACTACTGCCACCGTACGTTACAGAGTTCGAGGAAATGCAGTGGCCGTGCGGCTTGGATACTTTATCCTTGTGTTCAGTACTGGCTCATAAACGAGTAATTGTTCCAATCATCGTGTATCTCAGCGCTATGGTCGCTAAGGTACCTACGGACCGTGACGTTGCGTTAAGCGTCGAGAAACAAATTACTGTGACAGAATAAATGTCCCACTTGCTTCGCGCATACTATCGCATTCCTATCTACACCATCCTAAACATCAGCCTCCCTCAACCCCTTCTTAAACCGATCTATGGCCCGAGCCTTGGTCTCCCTCCAATCCACATGCGGCTTCGGATACCCCAACTTCTCAAACTCCTCTTCCGACAACCTTGCATATGGTGCAAACACAGCCTTGCCCTCTACGTCCTTCAATTCCGGGACCCATTTCCGAATATAATCGCCGTCAGGGTCATTGCGCTCAGCTTGCGAAACAGGATTGAAGACGGTGTAGGACGGCTCCCACCCCTGCGTGTTGTTGGAGAGGTCCCAGTCTATTAGCGTTTCAGCGAAGTAGCGCTCGCCGCGACGGTAGTCGAGTAGCAAGTTGCAGTAGAGGTAGGAAGAGACGTTCATGCGCAGGCGGTTGTGCATGTATGCTTCTGCATTGAGTTGGCGCATGCCAGCGTCGATGAAGGGTTCGCCTGTTTGTCCTTTGTACCACTTTTCCCAGCCTTCTTCATCATCTTCCCATTCTACGAAATCAAACTTGAGGTTTTGGGGTAGGTTCATCGATGTGTGGGGTGTCGTCATGGTGGTTTGGCGGTAGAGTTCTCGGAACACAATCTCGCGTACCCAACCATAGACACCCTGAGAGGCTTTAGACTCGGTAAAGTCTGTGCTGCCGCGGTTATAGTCGACAACCTTCTGGAGCGCTTCTCGGATAGAAAACATTCCCGCGCTAAAGTAGGCGGACATGCGGGATGTGCTGTCTGCGGCGGGGTTGGAGCGCGTGGAAGCGTAGTGGTCGATTTGCTTGAGGAATTTGTCCATACGTTTTGCTCCTTCAGCATGGCCAGCGGGCCACAGCTTTCGTATCCGCTTCTTGTCATCTTCTGATTTGAACTGCTTGTCTTTGGCTGGCTTGGGCACGGGTGTATCAAAGAGACCTTCGAGCTCTTTCTGCATGGACCAAGGGTTTGCAGCAGGTGGGGGGTTGGTATCAAGGAGCTCGGGTTCGTTTCGCAGTCTGTCCATCCAGGCCTTGTGATAAGGTGTGAAGACCTTCATCGGTGTTCCGGCGCCCGTGAGCATGCTACCGGGTTCAACGACAGTCTGATCGTGGTATAGTGAGACTTGAATACCATCGCCGGCTGTCTTCACTAGCTTAAGATCTCGGCGCATCTCATCAATCTCATACTCGTAGTTGCCGAAAACATGCGAGACTTTCTGTTTCTTGAGCCATTCTACAGCTGTCTCCACGATCTGCTTCCTGTCTTCGCACTCAACAACGACTAACGGTATATTCAAATCTTTGAGCTCTTTCCGCATCATACTTATTCCTTCACACATGAAGTCGACCCTTGCTGGGCTGGTTCCATGCCATGATTCGTCGGCAGGGCAATTGATGTAAAAGCACACCAATGGCTTCTTAGCGCTCTGGGCAAGTTCAGAGGCATTGTGCAAGGCTGTGTTGTCCTGAATACGAAGATCTTTGGGACGGAACCAGTGCGCGACTTTTGTAACGTCTCTGATCTCATCTTGCGCCCCAAGCGCCTCTTGTACTTGGTCGTACGGCAGGTTGTTGTCCACTTGCTTTGCCCTTTTTGTAGATGTGTGACCCAGCTCAGAGCGTTCGTATGATGTCCTTTTTGACATTTTCGTCCGTGTTTGCGTTTTGCTCACTTTCGTGGTATGCTTCGACGTTGATCGGTTTTGGAGACGCGTTGTGTGCTTGAAAGCGCGATGGGATACGAGCTGGAATGTAGTACTGTAAGACCCAATGTGACTGATTTGGGAAAGACGGAGAGTTTGTGATATGGAGATGTGTTTGACAAGAGACATTGAACGTGCACCAGACGTCTAGCTATGCCTTGCTACCTGAGCATTGATAAACTTCACACCAAAGGGTCCAAAGTGGTGACGTCGGCGGACCACCTAGACTAGAGCCGATCAAGGCCACACCATGATGGACAGCGGGCATCATCGAAACCCAACGGAGGGCATCACTATCGTTGTTTCAGATGCGAGATCTGACGATCTCCCTCGTTCCCGCTGCAGTATGCAATCTGTATCCGCTGGCTGGGATAATGGGTGTCCCAATGCTGCATCTGATGCGAGGCATTTCGGAGGTTTTGAATGGCAGTCGTAGTTGTGAAGAGCACGTGACAGTTGCCCATCTTTGAGAACACGCTAGATGCTCCGTACCAGATCATTCTACGCAGCTGGCGCGAGGCGGATATCGCAGCGCTGGTGTTTTCCTGGGTGACATGACAGTGACAGAAGGCTGGTATCACGGTTCAGGCGACGAACTGCGACACGTGACATAGACCGCCAGCTTCGTCGTTGCATCGCAATTGCACCGTTACCTTTTTCGTCCGACCACCGGCATCACATCCGTCTGATGCATATGCTAGTAAGGGTTTTTCTACCCGTCCTGTAGGTTATCGACAGCAGAACGAATGGAATCGCAACATCTGGGGCACACAGCATGCGGCGCATCTCCAACTGAACCCCAAGCGTCTGTCGCCAAGCTGACACTTGTGCGGGGGGATACTGACCTTCATTCCACAATGAACGCCTGTTCAGCGAATCAGATTACGGCTGACCACAACGTGATGCCAAGCCATCCCGGGCAATGCCAAGCCGCCATCCTCCGACCTTCATCAACTGGCATGAACGTGGACATCTGTCCCGATCAGGCAGCTCGTCAGGGCATTCGATGATGACATTGGCTCGTGGCGCGGACCAGGCCAGCGGATGGGGACAGGCCCAGGGAACTGGATTCGTCCTCTCGAGCAGTAAGAGCGCTGCGTTATCGCACGAGGACGGCTGGACGCACCTAAACGCATGCTATTCTGCAAGGTAAGCATGCCTCGGGGATTGTATGCAGACCCTAGTATTTCGATGTGCAGGCTATAGTTGAATTGGTTCTGCACCATGTCCGCGGGACAGGGGAGCCTTTTCCAAGCTTATAAAAGTCGAATGTACATCTTCCCATGTTTTTGGCTCATCGCACCTCCTGAGAGTCTTGTGCAACGGTCCATCTCTCAATCGCGTTCACCATGAAGTGTACATGCTCCGCTATCGTGACAGCAGCCCTTTTGTTGGGCTCTGTCTCTGCGCAAACATATCGCCGTCTCGGGGCTTGCCCAACACTTGGTACGTTTCTCGCAATTCAGAAGTATGAATGGTATTAACGATCCTGAAGGTTGCGTTTTCCCTCCTGATCAGTGAGTATTTGTCTCAACCAAGCTAGCACAAGTACGGACTTTGAGTGTTGTACGCAAAACATCATGATGATGTACGCTGGCTGTACACATCTGCTTTGAACATGGAAATGAACGGGCTGCTGCATACTCTTATGCACTGTGCTTCATATGTCAAGTACCACTCGAAAGATACCGCCTTTTCGTGCATAGGTTCTTGAGAACCTCCAAAGTTCAATCACTAACCAAGGGCCCAGGGCTGACTTTCTCGCTGGTCAATATTTTGACATTCGTCTGGAAGTTCACCAGCCCAAGAATGGTTCCGAATTCATCGGTCTACCACTGGATGAGCAATTCACCTTTACCGTTGGCAAGAAGGGCGAAGAAGCGAAGCCAGTGACTGAATACTTCAACCTTGAAGAGCCCGAGCTGGAGAAGTGGAACTTCACGTACTATGAAGGTATTCAACTCTTTCCCACAACTGATTTCCGTTGGCGTTCGATTTGAATACCGATATATGGGGGAAATTTGGTCACGTGCCATATCATTCACGAGACTGACCAATATCCAGACCTCTTCGCCCGTGACGCAGAGAAGCCTTCTTTCGTAAATGTAGCAGCCAAGGCCTACCGTCGTATTGCGCTTTACGAGCCAGGCGAATACACCGCCACTCTCAACTACAACAACGGCTCCAAAACCGAGGCCACGTGGACCGTCCGCGACCTGGCTGAGGAACGCAAGGCAAAGAACATCATCCTGTTCATTGGAGATGGAATGACAACCAATATGGCGAGTAATATAACTCTGTAATTCGTATTATGGATGTACTAATATCGTGTAGATCACGGCCGCGAGGTTGATTTCACACAAGTCCATCAACGGAAAGTACCAGACGACCATGGCCATGGACAAGTTCCCTATCCTTGGCCACCAGATGACCCACTCGATCGACAGCTTCATCACAGACTCTGCCAACTCCGCTGCTGCTCTCAATACCGGCCACAAGAGTTCAGTCAACGCTTTGAACGTCTACGCGGACAGTAGCGAGGACGTGTTCGACGACCCCAAGGTTGAGTCTATTGCCGAGATCTTCCATCGTTTGACCGGCGGACACATCGGAATCGTGTCGACAGCCTACATCGCCGATGCCACTCCAGCCGCATTGGTAGCCCACACCCGGGCCCGAGGCGAGTACGGAGCCATTGTGGACACGTACCTTAACGGAATCCAAAACTACACCTGGTCCAAGGCCCCCGTCGACGTTATCTTCGGTGGCGGCGGCGAGCAATTCTATCCTTCGTCGCTCGGCGGAGAAACGTACGAGGACAAGAACTACTACGACGAGTTCGCGGCGCAGGACTACCAAATCATCCATAACCGCACCGCGCTCTTGGCAGCTAGCTCCGAGGAGAAAGCGCTCGGTATCTTCACCACTTCTAACATGGCCAAGTGGCTCGATCGTAATGTGTACCGTGACAACCTCAACCAGTCGCTTTCGCCCACGGGTGATGGAACACCAGCGCTCGACCAACCCGGTCTCAAAGAGATGACGCTCAAGGCCATTGATATCCTTGAAGCCCGGTCTGGAGACGCAGGATGGCTGCTCATGTCCGAAGCCGCCAACATCGACAAGATGATGCACGTGCTAGACTACGACCGCGCGCTCGGCGAACTCCTCGAGCTCGACGACACCATCAAAGCCACCATCGAGCATCTCAACTCGACAAGCTGCCTCAAGGAGACGCTCATCCTCGTCACCGCTGACCACGGCCACGGATTCGACGTCATGGGGTCCGTCGACACGCACTACCTCGCGGCGCAGGACGTGGACCGTAAGAAGCGCGATGCTGTGGGTACCTACCAACAGTCGGGCGAATCCCAATACGTCAACACTGGTAACCTAACCTATGGTTCATCCAACTTTCCCTCAAACTGGGACCCGCGTTACACACTCTTCCAGGGCCTAATGGCCGACCCAGACCGCCGCGAGACCTGGGCCGTCCGCAAGGACGGTCCCCGTGTTCCCGCTGTGGAACTAGAAGACGACAGCGATGATTACTATAACAACCCCGAGGACAACGAGGGCGGTATTTTGCTTAATGGAACCCTGCCTGTAGACCACAGCCAAGGCGTTCACAGCCTGACTGACGTACCCATTTACGCCATGGGCCCCTGCCAGGACCTTTTCCAGGGAACCTTCAACAGCATCGATATCTTTTACAATATGGCCGAGTGCTTTGGCCTTGGTCGGGGCGAGCCGCCGGCTGCCGAGCGTAAGTAGACGGTGTGGCTGTCGGATACATGGGGGGTGATGATGTGATGATGAGATGAGTGGCGGGGTTATTGTTGTTGTATGCATATACCGTGCTGTACGCGGATCCAATGTTTAATTCCAAACATGCTTGTATCGGTCCGGGGCAGATATAATATACCATTTTTGCAGAACATGTCCAATCGCTTGTATACGAATAGTTTGGTATTTGTCTTACTACACTCCCCATACTCCCACACCATTCCATACACACACACCATCCACTCACACCTCATACATGCCATCAACCCACGGCTTCAACGCCGCAAGCCCAATCGTAACCGCCTCCTCGGTACGAATGGTGCGACTCCCCTGCCTCGGCACCAGATTCACCCAAGCATCGAACAGCTCATGCGCACTCGCCTTATCGAGACCTTTGCTCGTGAGTTCAGGGTCGCTGGCGACAGCCGGTTCGATGCCAGCCTGGCCGCCGAAAACAATGAGGAGATGTTTGAACGAGTCTGGTGCTTTGACGACGGAGATGTCACTTGAAGTAGAGGATTTGCTGTTGGTGGTCCCAGATAGTAGCGAATACACGGATTGCCCGCGCTCCGAGGTGCCAATCGACATGTCGTAGCCGCCCGCGTACTCGCATTCTGAAAAAACGGCGCCGAGGGAGGCGGCGCGGCGCACCGTGTAGCCCCAGTAGTAGCCTCCTTCCTCGCGAGGGAGACTAGCGGAGCAGGCTGTTGCTGACATGTTGTCGCAGTCTTGTTGGTTGAGGTAGGGCCATCCCGATGGTGCGTCAGCATCGGCGAAACGCACTGTGGTGCGCATTCCTTCCTCTATCGGCGCATCTTTTGGAATCGGGACGCGGACCGGATACGGAAGGCCGCATTTCACGTACGCGTATTCTTGATCATGTGGTGTTGTGTTCTTGGCTTTCTTGCCCTTGGCCAATGCGGATGACGACGGTGGTGGTGGTGGTGCGGGCCCGACAAAGACGCCTTCGCGATACTGACACCACTCGTGACTACGTAGATGATGCGGCATATCCATGCTGGGCAGATTGCCCACCCACTTGAGGTTCTGATGTTCTTTGAAAATGCTCAAGTGCGGATCCTGCGGGTCGTATCGTAGATGCGGCGGACACTCTGCAAAAGACAATAGATGGTAGAGAAATTGATCGGGATTCTGCCATGCTTCGTCTTGTTCCAGGATCGAGTCGAGGACTTGCTGCTTCGTGCGACCCTTGCGCATGTACTTTGGGTCTACTACTTTGGAATCCACGTTGCTGGGGTCGTCGTCAAAGACTACTATCTCATCGACACAGTAGATGGCTGCAGCGCGTGCAATGCGTCCTACTTGGATCGTCTTATGGTCGGGCTTCTTGGCGTTCAAAGTCCAGCTGCCGGGCAAGGCGATGGTGACGGTCCAGTCGCGTCCTTTAGTGGGATTGAAGACGGCAGTAGGTTTTGAGGTATCGATATTTTGAACATCCTGCTCTGGCGCATCGCCTTTTCTCTTTTTAGCAGGGCTGGCATTGTCATGCGAGTTCTGGTGGATGACAACAGACGCTGACGCCTTGCGTTTCTATAATTGCGTTAGTTCCACTCTCGTACAGTATGCCCAAAGCGTGGCCATACCTTGGTGTTGTCGTTGCCGTAGCCCATCTCGCCTCAATCAAACTGATACTCTTGGTATGCAAAATCCGTCGCAGAAACAATACCTAGTTCTGGACCGAAGATACGTCGTCAACGTCTAGCACGTGGCGCACGTGAAAAGGCACAAGCAGCTCAAAAGAAAGTCACGGTGAAAATAGAAGAGGGAGCTCCGCAATCATACCTCTTGTCCTGCATTAGCGCGCTTCGAGGATCCACCTGCCACATATCCCTGCCACCAGGTGCTCAGCCTTAAGGCGCCCTGCCGCATCAAGGCAGCAACAGCCTCACCACGTCCGACTATATTCGAGGACGCGACTCTCGTCTCCCCCTTTTCACGACGCTCTCATCAAATCCGCCAGCACGTAGATCTACCATCACGAGACACGAGACTTTGCAGCCGGTCAAACGTCCAACATGCAAGGCAACAAGTACGGCAACAAGTACGGCAACAATGGCTACCCACAGGCCATACATGGCCCCCCCCCCCTCCCCTCAACCCCACTGACAACTGCGTAGGTCCCTCGTCTCCCGCACAAGCGACACTCTCTTTACC
>LR132371.1:0-27161 GCA_900634815.1 Paradendryphiella salina | reverse complement strand
CCCCCCCCCCCCCCCCTTCTTTCTAACCCTCAGCTTCAATCTCATAGGCGTTAGACTTATGCTTGGGTTCAAACTTGAAGTTTTCATGCGCTGGTCCCAGGAACATCTCACTGTCAAAATGGTGTCAGCCATGCATCCTGTTGCGCATAAGATGTAACTAAAAGGACGGGAGAAGGAGAAGATGAAGATGAAGAAAGAAAAAATAATCACATACCTCAGCTTAATCCAATCCTTGTAATGTTCACTCGCCATCAAAGTCTCCAAATCATTTCTACCCCGAAACCTCGGCGGACGATCCTGGATATTCGGGGGTAAATGTTCAAGCAAGCCGACTGGAACATAACGGTGGGCGAAGCTAAGCCACTCAAGCAAGAAGCGACGCGTAGTACCGATACCCATTTCATCCGAGCCCCAAGTCTGCAGGCCGTACTTTGTGAACTTTTCAATGTAGGTGAGGCGCTCCGTGGCGGATTTATCGAGGTACTGGCCCTTTTCGATTTCCTCAAAGAGCCAGGGTTTGATGAGGGCGCCGCGGCCGGCCATGACGGTGTCGACGCCCGCGTTGTCGATGTGATTGTAGTAGTCTTCGTGCGAGTAGCAGTCGCCGTTGCCGACAAAGTAGACGTGGCCGCCGTTTGCGAGGTCGCGTGGGTCGGCTTCGGAGATGGTGTCGGTTTGGGCGTCCTTTTCTTTTCGGAGCCGGTTGATCAGCGCGGAGCATTCGGCTATGTAAGACCAGTCTGCGCTTCGCGAGTAACGCTGTTGCTTGCTTCGGCCATGGAGGGTGATGGCTGCGATGCCTGATGTGCCTTTACCGGACTCGACGGCTTCGTGGCCGCCTAGAACTAGGCGTTTGATGAGCTTCTGCGCAGTGGGATGGTTGTCTTTGGTGCCCATGCGGATTTTGACCGTGATGGGGACTTCCTTGGAGACATAACTCATCCCGCGGAGTATATGTTCCAGCTTGGCCTCGCTGTCTAGTAGCGCAGAGCCACTCCCCTTTTCGCAAACAAGGTTGATTGGGCATCCGCAGTTGAGATCAATGGCTCGCAATTTTGGGGCATACTCGGTCAACACTTCAACCGTCTTCGTAGCCAGCCATGGCTTGTTTGCGGCGATTTGTGCGCCAAACTTGATATCGTTGGAGTTGTCGTAGCCTTGTACGACAGTGTTCTTTGCTAAGAACTTTGGGGGGCTAATCTCAGACTCGTGAGCCTTCATGAGCGCCCATTCGCCCCTGTCTCCTTGGATGAGCGGCATGCCCATGGCCATCTCGCTCCATGTCACTTGACAGCCAAAGTCCACACAAAGACGGCGATAGGGCATGTTACCCTGTGTAGTAAGAGGTGCAAGCATTGGCGTCTCAGGTCCATAGTAGAGTCGTCGCTTTTCGGATGGTCTAAAAGGAGCTTCGACGTACTCTGCCCTGCGTGCTTCCTTTTCTTCTTTCAGAACCTCGGCATTCATCTGAGCTGCGTCAAACATGTCGCGTTCGTTGCGACTGTTGTTTTCGATCCATTCTAGGTACTGGTCAGAGCGTGGGGTGCCGATCTTTCGTCTCGATAGACCAAATTTGACTTCCTTGGGCACTATATTGACCACTTCGGCTTCGGCATCTTCATCGTTTCCAGATAGCTTTGCCTTGAGCTCGGCATTCTCTTTCAGTACCAGCTCTTGCCTGCCGTCTTCCGTGGTGCGCTCCTCCGAATGGCTGCCAACGAAGCGACACTTCCAACCAAGATGACAGAATCCCTTGACGGCGTAGATTGGGCACTGACCGTCGAAAGTTGTCAAGTCTTGTCGTCGGCCTTCTTTTAGGTACTTGCGAAGATGATGCTCGAACTTGCACTTTTCGCCGAATGGACATTCTTTGGGGGAGAATTCATTGTACTGTGCACGTGTACCACATAGCGGCAGCTTATCACGAGAGCTTCCAAAGGTACGACTGGTATTTTGGCCTTTTTGCTTCTTTTCCTTTTTGTTGTTCTTGCCCTTTCCTCTGGGAGCATCGCGGGCGTCAGTCTTTGGTAGGCCTTCCGACTTGTGGTCAGCATCGGCAGCCTCAGCCGCGTCGTCGTCCACAGCGCGGTCTCTAGCGTCGACCTTGTTATCATTTCGGTGAATCAGGAATCTGGACTTCTTAGCACGTGAAATGGGTTACGTGAGTGGTGTGGCGTACTCTGCCTTGATGGGCGCAACCCCCTTGACTCGCTTGACAGAAGTATCAGCAGCACCCTCGGCGTCTTGACTGTTGGTCCTGGCTCTCTTCTTGGGGCTCGAAGGCGCCTCAGTCTTCACATGGACCATAGCATTGCCGCCAGTCACGCCGTTGGAATCCAATGAGACACCACCGTCAGGCAGCGAGTGGCCGTTGCCGACAGGGTGGCCTTCAGCCGTCGTCATTGTATGCAGCGCAAGCAAGACGCGGCTTTTACTATGCGCGTGGTGTTGGCGTTGGCGCTCAATGGAGAAAAGCACTCGCTCAAAAAGTGAGTGCAAACGCGACTGGAAGAGGCTAGACCGGCGGCCCATGCGCTAGGGAGCAAGTTGGGACTGTGACGTAGAGCTTCACAGCTAGGCACCTTACGGCTCCTACATCAGATCGCGTCCCCTGTTGCCACTTTTACATCAACACTCGTGCCATCCCCTCGCATCTTCTATACCGCTATCGACTCCTTGCTGGCGCCTGCATCTGCCTACAAGTCGGCTCTTCCCAGATCCATTGTTGGTCCCGCTCAACCCCGCTCCCACACAAACACCAGCTCGCGTCGAGTGAATATTACCACGTAGTCAATATGACGCTCTACTACAGTTTGGTTAGTGTCTCTCCTGCCCAACATGGCCTTTGGAGAGAGGTCCCAATGGGCACCGGCCGGCGGTGTGCCTGTTTACGCTGCTTTCAAAATCAATAGGTGGCCTCATGCTGATGCTTTCTGCTTCTAGGTCTTCCTCCTCTTGGTGACGGAGATGCTCATCTTCTGCGCCCTCATCGTCCCTCTGCCATTCACATGGCGCCGCAAGCTCTTCACCTTCATTTCGGAGAGCCCCATAATAGCAAAGCTACAATATGGCATGAAGGTGTGTGGAAAGCTATTTTGAATACAGGACATGGCTAATGTGCCTAGATCACTTTCATCTTCATCCTGATCCTGTTCATCGACAGTGTCAACCGCGTCTACCGCGTGCAGATTGAGCTTTCTGGCTCAGATGACCAGGGCCGCTCTGGGTAAGTCCAATGTGCCCTTTATTGCTGGTGCGAAACTGACCACCGAAGAAGCGTCGCTGCTGGAGGCATCGAGCGCATGGAGGTGCAGGCCCGCAAGTTCTACTCGCAGCGCAACATGTACCTCTGTGGGTTCACCCTCTTCCTGTCGCTCATCCTCAACCGCACCTACGTTATGATCCTCGATGTTCTCCGTCTCGAAGAGGAGGTCAAGGACCTCAAGGGTGAATCCAGCGGCAAGAGCTCTGGTTTGAAGAACGCTGGTGGTGCTGGCGAGGTCGGTGCCCTCAAGAAGGAGCTTGAGGCCAAGGACCGCGACATGGAGAACCTGAAGAAGCAGGTTGAGAACATGCAGAAGGAGTACAACCGCATGGGCGACGAGGTTTCTGGCAAGCAGTAGACGGTGTGGAACAATTTCGAACGGATAAGGAGAGCAAGCCACAGCTATGCTGACGGGCGGTACGCGCAACGTCAGCGCTGATTCCGCCAATGTCCGGGAGAGAGATCGTCACTTGTGATTATACCTTCAAAATTAGTGTTGGAAAGATAGTATACTGCTCCGGGATATGCATACTCTAGCGCATGCGTCCTTGGGGGTGTTAGGACTAGTCTTTGGGGTAGCAGCGCAAAAGCACTGGTATAGCTTTTGCAATTGGGCTAGTAGTTTAGTAGCAAGTAACCACGGGCATATTCTGACTTGATCAAGCCTACTTTGCATACGGTGGATCTTCTTGGGGAACATTCCTGTTTTGTCAAGTCTTGCGCCGGCATGTACAGAAGGTTCATGTTTGAGAGATGACGAAGCACTGCAACTAGCATCATATGGGAACAGGCGCGGACGGTCGAGACATTCCGAGGTACATGTAACAACCTGTATGAATAAGCTTCACGGCTGAGTGAAGGTCGCCACAGCTACGCCATCTTGTACTACTGCAGCATTTACTGCCATTGGCCCGTAATACGTAGCTAAGATGTCCCCGCGCTTCCTCAACTATCCCACGCCCAACCCTCACGACGCGCCATACAAAGCCCCACCTCCAGGGAAGAACCCCGTCATCAAAGGAGCGCTGCTACACTATCTTGCCAATCTGTGAGCCTCCATCGCCCAGGGATACCTCCAACGCATCAGTTGACTCGTGCAGTGTTGCAACCGTACCCGTCGTTCCAGGAATCCTGTGGAGCAATGCCGGCTTCAATTCCCTACGGCAGTGCCAGCAGCTGGACGGCATCGATGCGCGCTTCGATCCCACCGTGATACCGCTGGCTCAACCAGGCGACGAAGCACCGGCGAATTATACCGATAAATCCAACCTACGCGCACCGCTTGATCACGCGTCGATCAGTCGTTTCCACTCTGTCAAAGACTTCCATGATGCCTACTCGAGTGGTGCATCCACGCCCAGCCATGTCATAGAGCATCTACTGCCGCTCATCCGCAGAGATGTTGCGCAGCGCTCGCCGTATGCGACTGCTTTCATGGATACCAAGGTCGAGCTCGTAAAGCAAGCCGCCGCAGCCTCTACCCAGCGATACAAACAGGGAGCGCCGTTGGGCATACTAGACGGCGTTCCTTTCGGCGTCAAGGACGACTTGCGCGTCAAGGACTACAAGCATTACATTGGCACCACGCACGACTACAGCAATGGTGGAAACAAGGAAACAAGTTGGTGCGCAAAGATGCTGGAGAAGGAGGGTGCCATCTTGGTAGGAACGCTTACCATGCACGAGCTGGGCATGGGTTAGTCCATACCTCTCGATTATGGCTACGATAATTATTGACTGAACCCAGACACGACCAACAACAACCCCAACTGGGGCACGCCGCGAAACCCGTACAATAGCTTATACTATCCCGGGGGCTCCTCAGGAGGCGCTGCCTCTGCTGTAGGTCATGGACTCATGCCCTTTGCCATTGGATCCGACGGCGGCGGCTCGGTCAGGATTCCTTCCAACTACTGTGGTTTATACGGCTTGAAGCCCTCACATTGCCGTGTCTCCATTGCCCCCATGCCTGATGCTGGAAAGTCCGTCACCGTCCGTGGACCCCTCGCAGCCAACATGACCGATCTCGAAATCGCCTACCGCGTCCTGGCCCAACCTGACCCGTCAAACTACCCGTCATCTCTATTCGCTCCGCCAAGGAAAACCACGGGCCCCCGCAACAAGGTGCTTGGAGTGTACAAAGCCTGGATCGATCGAGCAGACCCCCCGGTGCAGGAAGCATTTCAATCGGCGTTGACATACTTTGAATCGTCGCTGGACTACCAAGTCATTGATATCAGCATTCCGCTGCTCACCGAGGGCCAACTAGCCCATGCCATGACCATCATGGCCGAAGGCGCAACCGGTCACAAGACATCAATCTACGACCTCACGCCCCCAAACAGGATCCTTATGAGTGTCGGTCGTCAAACTCCCGCTACCGACTTCCTCCTCGCCCAGCGTCTGCGCAACATCCTCATGGAACATCTTGCTGATTTATTCCAAAAACATCCTGGTCTCGTCCTCGTTACGCCCACGACGCCGAATGCCGGCTGGCCAATCGATCCAGCTGAGCTCTCTCACGGTGTCACGAATGGAAACATGCAAATCAGAAATATGGAATATGTCTGGCTGGCCAACTTTACTGGTATACCTTGCATCCAGTTTCCGGTGGCTTATGTGGATGGTGTCAAAGGTACGGGCAAGGTACCGATTGGACTGAGTGGACAGGGCGAGTGGGGTAGTGAGGATGCGCTGATTGAGTTTGGATTCGATGGCGAGAAGTGGTTGCATGAGGGGTATGCTGGGGGAAGGGTTATGCCCGAGGGGTGGGTGGATATATTGAAAATGAGCTAGGTAAGAGTAAATGGTAGGTAGGGGAGAGAAAAAAAAACAGGCACCAAGCAGTAGTTTTCTCCTCTTGATGAAAGGAAAAGAAGAAAAGAAAAAAAACTCCTCCCGTCAAGCCCCCGAAATGTTTACCTTGTTGGCCTCCCATCTGTCACCTCCCCATATCTCGGATCCTCATACTCCCCAAAGCAAGCAAACTCATAATCCGCAAGCTCAATCTGCCTCTGCATAACGCGGAGAAAAGTACTCATCTCGCACCACCCATCGTCCCTGTCCCCACAGTCTGGATGACTCTTACCGAGGGGAATCGTCCTCTGATTGAGTAGAAAATGGACATAACTCGTTGGTTCGCCGTCGAGATAGAGGCTCGCTTGACTAGTAGTACCGCGCTTTGGGTTCACAGGCGCAGGCGCCTTCACAACCTCCATGTCAAGGCGGCCGGCAAACGGCTGGAGGTGCGAGAGGATGAACTCGCGGTCGCGTTTGATGTGCGTAGTAGGCAGGGAATCGTTAAATTGCGTCAAGCCGAATGCGACGAGGATGCTAAGGATACCCGCATCATGGCTGAAATCTAGGTTGAGGGCTTGGTTGACGGGGAAGGTGGCGGTGTTGTTGTCGAGGGTGATGTTGATTTGTGCGCTGGGTGACGTGATGACGTGGTGTTGCATGCGGGCGAGGACTTCTTCGACGTAACCTATAGAGTTTTGTGTTGGTGCTTTGTAGGGAGAATGCGGGAAGAATTTTCAAAAGAAAAGAGGGGGGGGTGGCCATTGGAAAGAGCTTACCTATGCCAATTGCGCGGCCCACGGGTGAGGCGAAGCCGGTGCCGGCTTGGAAGGCGATATCGAGTGCGTACTCATAGCCTTGCCATTCTTCGTACGTGAAGAGACCGCACCAATGGGAAAAGCCGAGGGCAACCGTCTCGTAGGAGCAGAGGGCTTGGGCGTTATCTGTAGCGAGTGTTAGTAGTATGCCTGCTTCGGGAATCGTTGACGTAACACGTATCGCTCAGAGTCCAGTCGAGATCACCAGTGATGTTGCTGCGGAATCGTTGATGGGCATCATGGAGATACACGCCCATCCAGTCTGTGAGGGCTATATTTCGTCAGCTCATGTAGGCAAGTTGCTTCACAGCGTATTTACCGTCTCTGGCCATGTGCCAGCTCGAATGGTTACATTGCTTGTACCCAGCGAGTGTGTTGTTGAACCCCGGTGCTTCAATTGCAAGTTCCAAGGTTGCGTTTTGCGGCCAAGTTAGTCCGAAGAAGCCTGCAAGAAAGTATTCGGCCGATTCCGTCATGCGTCGTTGGGTGGTACTTCGTACAATGATTTTACTTGCATTGTTGGGGTACAAATGGCCATACTGATAGTAGTGCAAAGTACCAGAAGTGAAGAGTTCCTGTTTCCCATTTGGAACCAGGATCTCCGCGCCGAGCAAAAACTGCCAGTTATTAAGAAAAGATAGAGGTCCATGGCCAGTAAATCTGCCAGCGGCATCTGTGAGTTTCTTTCCCAACGTCAACTCGGCAGCATCGCCACTAAATTCTGGATACCGGCTCCCATGGCGATGCACCATATTAAGCCATGTCACGTTAGTGCCAGGCGGTATCGAGTACTCATTGACGCCGAAACCGCGGGGATTAGGAAAGTAAGGGCTGATGTTTGCCATGCTTTGGAAGATATTCTTGTTGTCCGAATTGCCTAAAATAGGAATCTGCGTCTCCAGAGGCGAATTCGGTATGTACGAGACACCCGCAAAAGGCGCTAGGTTGGTCTGCGCGAGGAACGGGGCAGCACCCGTCTTGGTAGGGCCTTGGAAATGTCCATCATCTGTCACAAAGTAGTCTGGAAGTCCAGAAGACGTTGTTGTTGGATAGGCTAATGAGATAATCAGCAGCTTGTTTTTATGTTGTAGATATATAGCCCTTGAAGTTCAGTTGCCAAACAAGTGATGGCCCGGTCCTTACGCTTCACATTTTGCTCACCATGAAGAGGAACTTGAGCTCGAGAACCGCCTTTTTGAAGTTAGTACATATTTATCAAGTTCCGGGTTCATCTTTGGAGTCCTCTTCTGAAGCGCATGGTGTTGTTGGTGGGTCAGATATACGCACCGAGATTAACCGGATGGATCGAGTTGAGGAGCTGTAGCGAGAACTCGAGAATGCCATGCATGGTGGGGTAGCTGCGAGCTCTAACTCGGTGAGGTAAAGCTAGAACACAAAGCCTCTCTAAACAACTATGAGGTTTGTGCTTCACGCAGAGAAGTCAAAGCACGGCTGCTCCTACGCGTCGCTGCCACTACTGAGGTTGCGAATTATCCAGTCTGTTTACAGAGGGCAGCTTAAGCTTTGGCCATGCGGCTAGGGTTTCCTGTGACGCAATCCCGAGGGCTGTCCAACACGGTATCTTGGACCCCATGTTAAAAATCCCTTCAGCATGCGACAGCGCATGTTTGAAGGTTCTCTACATGCGAACAATGAGATACTGGGTTGCATGGGTTGCCGGAACAGTATTGGTGAGGCTACCATGCGTTTGGGGAGAAGAGACCGTGGCATGCACTGGCCCGTTGTTACAGTACCAGTCAGGGAAGTTTAGCTACTGCGGCTGCATGTAGTGTCCTGGCTCTATCAACAGTGCTGTGGCAGTTACTACAGACTTGATGCTACTGGTGCTGTACTATACGTATTTTCGGATATTCTTTTCCGAATCTGGACTACCACATGACGGGGACTCCCACAGCCTTTCTGATGTAGATGGAAAATCTCTGCTTTATACCGCCAAGATTCATGTCGGCTGGATTTAGCTGCAGTCTTAGGTGCGCCGACGGCCACCCCACGGGAATGCAAACAGCGCGCTCGGAGCTATTTGGTTGGTACTGGTTGACGAAATTATCAAATGGACTTTTCAACACCTGTCAGTCGACTTTACGCAGCACCTGAAAATTGAAAACTGCAGTCACGGCCGACACAGCTGTGCTGGCTCATGGGGCTGGCGCTTCGCGGACAGATGGTGCAAGACCCAAAAGAGATGCATGCATTCAACTCCACTGCAAGAGATGTGTTGGCAACAACATTGCGTGCAAAGCCGTTGTTGGCCTGGTTAGTTGGGTAACTTTAGGTCAAGTAGAAGTTACTTGTGAAGCTGTTGAGTTGCGCGCATGTCCGAACTATGGGGCGCATAAAAGTAAAGAAGCATCGCGGAGCAGCGTAAGCTAGAGAGCTATTCGCCCAACGAAGTGTATGCGGAGTCGCCTAAATGACTATACGTTGAGTGCTACATGGACGCATAGTTGTTGGTGGATTTGCGGTGCTTTGCATTCAGCTTTTACACTTCCGTGATGTATTTCAACATCCATAACCTACATCACGATCCCTTAGCATGGTGAGGATAGCCTCCAATCTACGACATCGACCCTGTCTACAGGCAGCGTTGTTGATGCAGCCCTACCGGAGATATGGTCAATAGATCCACAACCACTCGCACAACGGCGCAAAAGCGGCATATTTTGACCTGGTTGGGCAGATTAGTTACTTGATTGGGTAAATTCGATAATTTCAGTTGACATGAAAGACCTCCAAGTGTTGCGTGATTGCAAGATTTGGCAGAGGCGTCGGACCGATTGCAGTCTTGGGGTTGCGTGTACTGGACGGAACCTAGATAGCGTGGTACCATGATTCAGGCACCATCGACTGAAGAACCACCGACGAACGAAAAGTGGAACCACTACAGGGGAATGCCGAGCCAACGATGATGCAAAGCGAACGGGGAGGTGTGTTAGCAGCCTGCAAACGGATCGATTGAGAGAAATAGGCGAGATGCGTTGTCTCATGTATGTGCTGATGACAGTGCGGGGAGGCTGACGGGAGCGAAGTCGGGCGGGAGAGAGGTTTACATGGACAGATTCAATGTATTGAGTGGCGACGGACCTCTGCAAAGGGTTTGAAATGGTTTAGTGGTCGCGGTGGATTTCCCATAGGCATATTATGATGATCCGTCCCCTGCAGAAGGCCATGTGAGCTTCGTCGGAATCCACCTATAATGATCGTCGTCGACTCGATACTCACTTGTTACGTTGGCGGAGCAGACACGTGGTAGAGGGCGGGCCGACTGATGAACATAGATGGTATCGAGACCGAAAGTTGCCGGACGTACTCAAATATCCACGACCGAATGATGTGCATTGCTGTTTATTGCTGTTTCTATACCCCTATGGGCCGTGTTCCCGAAGAATCATCGGGCGGCAGAACAGCGGTGTCAGTCGGAGCCTTTGCTATGCTCGCTGTCCAGTACGACTTAGCGAGACGCGGATCGCACCGGCGAGGTGGACCATATATAGTGAAACGACTTATTGATAATGGGGAGGGGACAAGCCACTCAGAAGCGGACGTTTTTTTATGTTTGGACGTTGGACGTCATGATCCTGAGAATCGTCGGGTCCCAGTCGTGCTCGGACGACGGATTAGCAAAAGTGCGACAATTTCACTTGGGCGCGGCGGAGACGGGACATGTTCCATGCAGTCATTAAATCCACGGCTAGTTACTTTAGACGAAAAGAATTTGGCTCGGCGAACGAAGGTCGAAAGGTGGCACGGTGAGCGGTTGCTGAGCGTCCGGGGTTGCAGGGTGATTAAACACAACTTTCGTCATTGGATAGGACATGGGGCGGGGGCAGAGTCGAGCGTGTGCTCGATCTCAGGGTTCAAACGGCGCCCGAACACGAGGACTTGTGTGGCAGGCAGCTATGGTGTCTTGTATGGCGGGCTTAAGAGACAGAGAGAGAGAGTGGGCAGCGTGATGGCATAGGGAACCAATGGGTATAGATCGGTCGCAACGGCAATCAACGAAATGCCATGGGAACGAAAGTGGCAAGCCAATGCGGCCAAGGTCGGGTCCGTATAGCCGATCTTATATAGATTCGGCTCGTATGGTTGAACGAAACGGAAAGGCGACAAAGAAGAATCAGCGAGCAAGGCCAATGGCGAGCGGCTGGCGATGTGCGCGTGGTCACGGCGACCCGCAATCTTGTCGGTCAAGGGAGGCCATCAGTAACGCACTGGAAATTCGACGCTAATTGCAGCGGCTTAGAGTGGCAGTGGGCACGATAGTGTGTTGGTGCGCAGGTTTGGGTCACGAGCAAGGGATGAGAGACGATGGTTTTTCCCCTTGAGGCTGCCGTCGTCGGTGGCATCGTCATTAGTTGGACGCAGACAGCACGATGGCCCTCGGAGGCGACGCCTGCGACGTTATTGGGCGGCTGGCGGAACTCACGGCAGTGTTGAGTGATGTCAGTCGCCGGCGACTAATGGTCGTGCGCCATGTGCGTTAGGACATGGTGGAATGGGGCAATTGATCGGCTCTCGCATGTCTCACGGGCGCCGACGACGTCATGGGAGGGGGATGCAGCCTCTACGGGGTGCAGTCACAGCACCCAGCAGCTTCATGCTGACTGATTCTTTTTTTCCCACTGCCTCCGCGACCTGCGACCTACCACGGCTGCGCTGCTGATTCAAAGCTACGGTCCACGGCCCACGGTCCGCGCTCCACTGTCCCTCCACCTTGCCCATCAGCCAGCCTGCACCAACGCGCCCCCTGCCTACGATTCTAATTCCTGGCAATAGCTGTTCGGCCATCTCTACGCTAATTGACCGCTTCGAATCATCCGCGCCTTTTGGTGGGTGCTTTGCCCTTGCCCTTGCCGATCAACCCGCTGGGCCTTGGGTGTGCACAAATACAGGTCCGCGAGGCAACCAAAAAATAAAGAAGAAGAAGAAGAAGAAGAAGAAGAAGAAGAAGAAGAAGAAGACAAAGAAGGAGGAGAGAAGGAACCAGGTGGGAGCACCCCGTCAGTCAAGCCAGCTCAGGTGGTTGCTGCAGAGCGTTTTGCCGCCGCCACGCCGACCAGATTCGCTGGGCGCTCGGAAACACGACGTTTCTGTGCGGATTCCACGCTACCATTGCAGGGATTGTCGACTTGGGGAGACCCTGAAGCATCATCGGGTTTAGCTCCGTACCAGGGTTCCACCCACTCTGGCATCCTTCGACATCAACCGTGTGGTTTGGGCTTGGCCTGAACCCACCCACGGCATCCTGTTGCCGACGCTCGCCCACCTGGCTCCATCCCTAAACCTACACCTTGACAGCCGCACCATACTGCCTCCTACAATGAACCAGCCCATTTCAGGCACCTCCTACCCGCCTACTTCTACACAAGACGACCGCCGACCGTCTGACCCCGACGACATGTCGACTTCCTCATCAAACTCTTCCGTCAGCGACAAGGACATGGCTACCGACCCCACCCTCCAACCGCGACCCCGTCTCGGAAGCAGAAAGTCTAGCGGCACCATAATAATACCCCGCGATAGCCCCAACGTCGAGATGAAGGAGGAGGAGGAGGAGTATGATGATGGCGATGCGCGGACCATGAGCCCTCGCCGGAGTAGCGAGGAGATTGAGAAGATGGGCCAGGATGCTCGCCAAGCCTTAATAGAGTGAGTGACCGCCTCGTCCATGAGAATCCTCGACCCCGTCACTGCCGTCGTCGCTGCCACCATCAACATGCGTCTCATTTGATCATGGCCGTCGTCGCGCCGCTGTCGGTGTCGCCCATTTTCTCCTGACGCAATCATCGCGGCTGTCGCGTGTTTGGCTGACTGCCAGCCAACAGTCCTTGCATTAAGCTAACCGCTTTTGCCAGGCAAGCCAAGGCCCTTCAAGCCAGCCTCATGGAAATCGTCGACCGCGTAGAAGTCGTCAAAAATGAACACGAGAAGCTTGAGGGCGGCAACAAATTTCTGCAATCGTAAGTTGTTTTCCATCGCCATCCTTAAGAGCAGTCCCGCTAACCCCTGGAGCAGATATATTGGCGAGCTCATGCAAACAAGCAAGCTGACCTCGGCCGGTGCTGGAAAGTCCTCCAAGGTCAAGGGCAAAGGCAGAAGCATCAAATAACAATCAGAGCTCGTACCCGCTCTCCCGCGCCCTATGCGCCTACACCACCTCGGCCTTCCACCCAACCCCCGACTCATCATGGACTCTACACGCCTGTCGAATCCTCACTACCACACAATTATGGTGGTCTACTGTCTCACCTACTGACCTCCGTCACCACCGCATCCTTCAACCAACACACGACACATACACACACACATATATATATATATATACGTTGGCCGCGTTTACGAGCATCTGCATAGCGGCACAGGACTGGGAATCCGGCGTTCATCATTCCACTTTTCGATTCAGCATACAGCTTCTGTCTTACCACCTTACGATAACCATCTGGACTCAGCCTTGTTGCTTAGCTCAGTGTTTGCCGCCAAACTCGATTTTGCGAATATACCACGGCACAATTGCGCCTCCCTCTCCCCCTTCCCCTCACCTTTTGAGGCTACAGTTTCTGTTTTTTTTTTATTTCTCGTTCATTTCTTTATTCCAGCCTCACATTGTCATTGGGGGCTATGGCGATCAACGGAGTTCTCGGAGTTCTCCAATGCTTCGATTCCACTACATGACGGCGTATCTTCTATGATACGCTAATTATTCATTCGTGCGCAGCGATGGAAGAAGTATTTTCAATTTTTCCAGCCTATAGCTGAAGTATGTACGACACGGCATTTCCACGTCACACAACTACTCGGCGCTATGTAAGGCTTCCCTTTGAGAAAGCGCGAAAAAAAACCCTGTTAGAGGTCAGCATAGTTGCACAATTGCAAACAAAACCATGTCATCGCATTGCACAAATTTCCATGTGAACCAACGATCCATTTATCATCCGCTCGCAACCACCGATCCGCTGCGGCGGGAAAGCACAGAAAAAACGTCCTTGCACCTCCGAAACAATCGCGATTGTCATTTTAACAGACAACCACCGCTACATGGCCCAAGCATGCTTGTCAAGTTCCACCCAAAGCATTTATGCCCAACCTAGCAACCAAACAGGCAGGACCCTGCATGACAATCCTGATACGGTGAGGGCATATGACCCGTCCAGGTCACGACAAGGCTGCATGGATTGTGACTTGGAAACCGCCTGCGAAGAAAAGGCGCATACATACCCGCATACACATACACGCACACGCAGAGAACAAGGCAGTACCTGTGAGAAGAGTGGGAAAAAACTTGTTGTCAAGGACCCGCACAAACTGCCCCTCTTTGCTCCTTTTTTTTTCTCCTTTTTCTCAGAGCACGCGATTGACTCTGACTGACTGACAGGCAGGCGGGCAAAACTTACAGCTGCCGCCTTCGTCGCCAGCACGCCCGCCTCGCGCAGCTCCCTTTTTTTTTCGTCTTCACCCACGCTATACTCACAAGGCGCGCATGCGCTCCGCAGCGCGCTTTTGGCCCCTCCCCACTCGCTTCCCCTGTCACACTAGGACAAGGAACAATAGTCGAACCCACTGTTATGGGAAACCACGCAGATACGACGCCTAAAAAGGTTAAGTGAATTGGTTTGATTCCCGACTTTTGTGAGTCTTGTTGCCTATCTGCCTGTGTATCTGACTACCTACGTATCTACCTTTTTGTTTAGTTGTCGTTGTTGTTTTCATTGCTTGGTGTTTTTTGTCGCTTGCTCATTTTCCTTTCCGCATGCATGCATGCAAGGACGAAATGAAATATGCCCATGTGAATGCTGACCAACACACCGTGAGACGCAGAAGAAATGAGGAAAGACGACATGAAGAAAAAAGAAGGACCCCGCATCGCTAGCGGCCATCACGTTGTTCATTCTCTTCGTAATGTATATGTACTAAGATCATATTCACACACGACTTCATGTCCGGCCTGACTGGTGTTTAAGTTTACTATATATGGAGGTTTTATCGTTCCTCTCTCGCTAGCGAAGAAGACATACACGCGTAACGTGTACTAACGGGCTAGACAATTCACTAGGGCTTTTCTAGCACCAAAACATGACAACGTGGCCAAACATCCTCTGCCAACGAGACAAAAATGCAATAAGTCAACAGGAAGAAGAGGCGGGCGCATAAGTAGTAGTACTAGGACTAGCACTAATGCAGGTTCATGATGATGACATGTTTAATCGGTAAGGTAGGTAATGTAGCGTAGGGTTGGTCCACTATACACGCGTCACAGGTGCGTACATGTACGGGCAGTACGTACATAGTCTTTGTCCACAAATACATCACACACACACACACACACACACACATATCGCGCATCACACATTACACATAACGCATGACACATGACATGGTATATATATCGAATGTTGTATCCACTTTTGTCAACTATAGGTGGATTGCGTGCGTGTACGTGCAGACTCTGACTAGATACTTGGTAGCAGGCGAAGCGAAGACCACAGTAGCCAGAGCAAAGAAGGGGGAGGGGGGAGGAGGAAGAGTGGAGAGGACGGACAGATTGACGGAAAACATGCAAGAAGGAGAGACGAAACGGCCATATTCTATTCGTTGTCGGTGGTAATTGAACCAGAACCCCACACCTTGACAGCAAGAAAATAAGGATCGAAATGGGACTGTTTGGAGCGTCATTGGGTTGCAACACCCTATTTGCTAATTATTTTCATACCTCGTGTATCATGTATGTACACTAGATGTTTCTACGCGTCCAGGTCTATATTATCTTCTTCTTCTTCTTCTTCTTCTTCTTTTCATTATTTCCTTTTTTTGGGATCGAAGTGAAAAACGGATAGATAGACAAACGACACCGACGGACAGACGGGGAAAGGCGGACATGAGCCCGCGCCCGCGAAGCGCACAATTCCCACTGCCATTATGATTACCGGCACCCAGGGCGGTGGGCAAAAATACGAGATTCACATGATTCGCGACGGCGAACCTGTCCGTCTTTTGTTTATTTGTTTGCTTTCTTTCTTTCTCCTCTTGCTCTCGGTTCCGCTGCTGCTGCCGTCTACCCTCTTATCTTACTTTTCATTTCAACTATCAGAGCCGTAGGACTCGGAGTCGGAATTCCCCTTGGCCGCAGGTTAAAAGACTGGTACTGCGCGCACAGAGCTGCTGTAATATCGGAGCCGAGAGATACGACAGTCGGGTTAGTCGGGCTGGATAGATAATCAGTGTGGTGTTTTTGGCACGCCCGATGATGCATTGACGGTCACAGGATTTGGGTTGCTAGTCTGCTGGATAGGTAGGCAGATAGGTAATGAGGCCTGAGCTTCAAGTATTAGTACCTGCGCTTTGGATACATGGCACTGGTGTGAGGTGTAATGGGACGGGTTGTGTTTCTTTTTATTTCTTGTTCGCTTGCTTCCACTGTCCGATCACATACCTACTACTCGTTTCTGACCTATTATCTGGGGTTTGGTTAGAATGACTCGTAGCGACAGAATCTTCAATTGAATACCTATCCAGCGTATAGAGAAGAAGAAGTCGGTTTTGCGTCGCGTGGGATATTGTTTCTATTAGTCGTCCAATTCTCGATACACCTCTTGAACACGGGTGCAAGAAGGAGAACCCAGCCGGTTATTGATAGTCCAAGACACAAACAGCCCGTGATAATATCAGTCCTTTGATGTAAGTTCCCTCGATTTCGCATCATTACCATACTCCGGAGCTTCCAGATCAATTCTCAGGGTCCGGAGGACGAGACTACCTAGGTAGTAGACCACATGGGTCAAGTTTTCTCACATTCTCTCTACTTACAATCTCTATCCATTTTTCACACGCTTGTACTGTCCTTGTATTCTCTCAATCTCTGTCTACAATCATAACAAAAGGAAGGGAAGGTATGCCTACGAATAGCAATGGTTCCCAATCTTATCCGAAACTCAATTCTCGAGTAAGGCGGCTCAAATTTAGTACTATCTGATGATTTTAGTACCTAGAAGCACCAGGTAACCGTAGGCTGCCGTGCAAGCACTCGCGTCGTACTAGTGGTCGAGCTCGGTAAGATTACAACAGTTCTACAAGAGATCCCAATGCGATAGGCTACAATTAGTGCCTTTCCTAAACTCTACGCAACTTGGAGAGATTCGAGTGCTAGCATAGTGATGTATTAGAGATTTGTGATTGTAGGAACTTGCCGCGATAAAGCACTTCAGATTGCTTTAGAAGAAAGAAAAGGTTAAGAAGTTGGAAAAGCGGGTAGAGAGAATTAGACAATGGCAGGACAGCGGGAAAAGGGAAAAGAAGAAGAGTGGTCGAGGGCGGAGAAGATAGGACACGGGCAGTATACATGTGTACGTAGCCGAAGTGTAGCTATCCATCTCTTTCAAGGGATAAGACCAAAAGCACATAACACGCGGTAGGTCTAACCTCACCAGCCCTCTGACGTTACCACTACCTTCACACCCCGCAGAGAACATAGACATCCCATTCAAACGTCATGTCAGAGCAACAACTGAAAAGAATCTTCCTTTGTTCAAAATTCGAACCTAAGTGTACACAAAATACAGGATCTTTGCATGCTAACGTTCAGTTCAGAAAACGCTCGCAGCTCCTCTCATTCCCCCACTCTATAACTTTCTACACATCTCCTTCCATTCATCCACATACTCCTAAACAAGTCTGCTTTTATGAAAGCATCCGGGTCATGTCGTTCCTGATGCGGTTGTAATCCAAAAGACCCTCAATCTGTCCGACAGCTGAGATGGCAACGTCCTTGTCCCACAGCCTGTTGCGGGCGAATTGCATTACGTCCTTCTCTGTGATGCGGCCAACGACGCGCTCAACCTCCTCGGGTGATAACCGGCGGCCGGTAGTGACAATCTGGCGACCAATGTCCTCGGCAACGGCGGTAGTGCCGTCAAGGGCGAGAAGGATGGAGGCCTTGAGTTGGGCCTTGGCGCGCTCAACCTCGGCGGAGGTAACATTCATGGACAGACGGGTCCACTCGCGGAGGGTGAAGTGGACGAGGTCATCAAGCTGAGTCAGGTTGGAGCTGTTGAGGTAGATACCCCAGAGACTATGACATGTTAGCGTCGTTCCTCCAGTACTCTTTCGTCTCAACTTACCCAGTGTCAGAGTAGCTGGTGGAGAAGCTCATGAAACTGTTGGCCAGACCGTTCTGCGAGACAAAGTTGCTGAGTTTGCTGCCAAGGTAGTCAGAGGTACCCATGGCGCGGTCCCAGTTGCCAACAATAGCCTGTGTTACCAGGGCAGTAAAGTAATCGGGGTCACTCCAGCTAACACCCTCGACGGCAATGGCGATGTTGGCGGTGCCCATAGTGTCGTCACGGAGACGGACCTCGGATCCAACAAAGTCGGGCTTCTGCTTCTGTTCGGCGGCGAGAGACTTGGAGGAGTAGTCCTGGGGCTCTGACGGGAGGCCGGCAAAATGCTTCTCGGCAAGATCGACGAGTTGCTCGTGGGGAATGCCACCAGCGCCAACGAGGACCATGCGGTCAGCGGTGTAGTTGGTCTTGATGTAGTTCTCGAGGTCGGCGCGCTGAATGCTCTGGATGTTCTCCTTAGGTCCGAGGATGGTGCGGCCGAGGGGCTGGCCCTGGAAAGCGGTGGCGTGCAGGTGGTCGAAAACAACCTCCTCGAGCTGCTTGTCCACCTCTTCCTGCTCGCGCAGAATGACATCACGCTCACGCTCAATGGCGGTAGACTCGAGCTTAGAGTTTTGCAGGATATCAGAGAGGATGTCGACGGCGGCCGGGACGTCGTTGTTGAAGGCCTTGGCGTAGTAGACGGTGTTTTCGCGCTGTCACGTCATCAATAAGCGTTGTCTAGATTCGCCCCCATCGCCGCCACGTACCGAGGTGTAGGCGTTCAGGTGTCCGCCCATGTTCTCAATCTCGAGTTCCAATTGCTGCTGGGTGCGCTTTTGGGTTCCCTATATTGTCTACATCAGCGTCCTGTTCCCCCCGCACTGCCATTGGCTGGTGGCTTCGTGTGCGTACCTTGAAAGCAAGGTGCTCCAGGAAGTGGGCAGTTCCGTTGGTCTTGTCCGTCTCTGCGCGGCTTCCAGCATCAATCCATACACCGACGGTCGAGGTCTGGGCCCATGGGGAGTGCTCGGTAGCAATCTGCGCATTCGGGTCAATTGCAGGCCTGAGAGTTCGCCGGGCTTGGGGCATACCGTGAAGCCGTTTCCGAGCGTGGTAGACTCGGTCTTTGCGCCGTAGGTTACGGGTGTGGCCAGGCCTCGTGTCAAGGGCGACTGTCTCGATGTCTTGACGGCGTTGATGGCGGAGCGAGAGCGCATGCTCTGCTGCAGGTTGAGTGCGAGCCGCCGGGAAGCCATTGCGTCTGCTCGCTGTGCAGGGGGGGATTATGGATGGGACGGTGATGGGGTGTTTGGGGTTGAGATTCGTCGAGCTGCAGCTTGGCCGTAGTGAGGTTGATTGAGGGTCGAAATCTGCTGTCACGGGATTTCCCGGCTCCGACCGCTGGCCAATGAGGGCCGCTAGGACGTCAGCATCGCTCATCCGAGGCATTGTCGTCAACATCTGTTTGGCATTCCGATATATCGTCTTGCGACCTTCCCTTTCCTCCCCACAGCGCCCGGCTCCTTCTGCTCCACGACTACAATGGCTTCCATCATGCGTCCCGGCCTCCTCAGGCAAGCCTGCACCAAGCCCCACGTCTCGCAGCGCATGCTGTCGACGGCAAGCTCCACCATCAACCGCCCGCTCGCCCACCAGCTGCGACCAGCCTTCCAGCCCTCTGCCACTCCCCAAGCCACTCGCGTCGCCGCCTTCCACGCTACCCAGCGCAACCAGATCTTGCCCCCACTTCCCCAGAAGATCGTCGGAACCGCCAACGACCCTACGCCGGTGCCCGAGCCAGACTATGCCCATGGAAGCTACCACTGGAGTTTCGAGAGGATCGTCTCTGCCGGCCTCATTCCCTTGACCATTGCACCTTTCGCCGCCGGATCGCTGAACCCACTTACCGACTCGATTCTATGCGCACTGCTAGTCGTACACTCGCACATTGGTTTTGAGTACGCATAACATGGTCCATCTGTATATATCTATATCCAACTAACCCCCCTAGGTCCTGCGTTGTCGACTACTTCCCCAAGAAGCGCGTTCCCCTCGTCCGCAACATCGCCATGTGGGCTCTCCGCATTGGAACCCTTACTCTCGGTGTCGCACTCTACTCCTTTGAGACAAACGACGTTGGCATCACCGAGGCCGTCGCAAGGCTATGGCACGCATAGAGTGGGGCTTGGGGGGAAATTATGTATATCCAAATTACACAGGCTGTATACTTTTCTGGTTCAGAACATGACCGACGTGAAGTCAAACTTTCGACAGTGAGATCAACCGAGTACTCGGTTAAGTACCAAGTGCAATAGTCGAGATTGTGTGCTGTATCGAGGTTGAACGGACCAAAGTAGAAAAACATAGAAGAACAGTCGCTCTAGTCGTATAAGAAGCACCTGGGACAGAGCCTGCGCTAGTTGAGCGAGGGCAGAGACAATCAGTGCTGAGGGAAAGAGCGCTGTGAGTGAACGGTGGCGTCTCGACACCTCGCGCTCACTGGAAACTCACATGATTCGACCCACGCAAATTATTAGTGAAGGCAATGAGCGGTTTCAACAAGACATTCTTGTAGACAAAACGTATCGGTTGAGTGGCCAAAGCTACAGTACTCCGAACAGGGAGCACTCTCGACGACTCGGCGCTGCGCGATGGAAGAAGTGACGTAATCGCATTAACGTGGAAGGAACGACCTTGCCTTCACTGCCTACATGAAGGCCACATTAGATATTAGATATAACGCGACTAAACGTCCAAGGATTAACGACTTAGTCGCTCACCAAGTCGACTGCCGACTGCCTACTGCCGACTTTCCAGGCTTACGATACTTCCAGTTATCACACCCCAAGTTCCATGCATAACTCACGCGTGAATACTGTTTAGACGTATTAGAAAGAAGCGAATGGTATTGAATTATAAGTCTTCTTAGAGGATTGTTGAAGTCACAGAACCAGGATGAGCAACTACGACACTCTCCGAGCGCGAGCAAGGACGTTTACTGTCAAACGTCTGAATCCTAGACCAATGGGACCATGAACGTTGAGGAACATACAAGAAGGCGACCGTATATGACGAATAACTGTAAGGGGATGCAAGGGATAAATGGCAAAATTCTGGGCGCATCAAGTGTAGACAGGATGAGAATTCGGAGTCTAACAAAGCGCACCCGGCCTGAAGCACCCTAGGATATACCCTTCATGCCACCAGAAAATGATGAGCAGGGCATCATTGGCTTTTACCAAGATACACCGTACCATTAACCCCTGCCGTTTTTGCGTCTGATTTCAATTTTTTCGACTTTATGCCTTGACGTCAGCGGGAGCCTCGCTGCTCTCAGCCTTGGGCGCATCGGTAGCGGGCTCGCCGGCGGGTGCGTCACCAGAGGGCTCGGCCTCGGAAGATGTCCAGAGAGTCTATCACAGATTAGCGTATGAACTACAAGTGGGACGCATATTGAAAGCCTACCAAGTTGTCCCGAAGGAGCTGCATGATGAGGGTAGAGTCCTTGTAGCTCTCCTCAGACAGGGTGTCGAGCTCTGTATTTATATTAGCTTTGATCATATCCCGTGCTCTGCATCCTCCACTTACCAGCAATGGCGTCGTCGAAAGCCTGCTTGGCCAATTGGCAAGCCTGGTCGGGCGAGTTGAGGATCTCGTAGTAGAAAACGGAGAAGTTCAGGGCAAGTCCGAGGCGGATGGGGTGGGTAGGAGCAAGGCTGGAGGCAGCAACCTCGGTGGCGGCCTTGTAGGCCTCGAGCGATTTATCGGCAGAGGTCTTGCGCTTGTCGCCAACGGCAAACTCAGCGAGGTAACGATGGTAGTCACCCTTCCTATACAAGGCAAAGCGGTTAGCAGAGACTACCAAGTCAGATATATCGGGAGTAGTTACATCTTGTGATAGAAGACCTTGGACTCGCCGCTCTCAGCAGAGGGGATCAAGTGTCCGTCAAGACACTCAAGGATGTCCTCGCAGATCTTGGCCAGTTCGGCCTCAATCTTCTGGCGGTACTCCTTGATAAGACCAACCTGGGTCTCGTTGCCCTTGGACTCCTCTTTCTGCTCGATGGAGGTGACAATTCTCCAAGACGCGCGGCGAGCACCGATGACGTTCTTATAGGCAACGGAAAGGAGATTTCGCTCCTCTACGGAGAGTTCCTGGTCTGCAGAGGCAACGGCCTTCATGTTCTCGACCATCTCTGTGGACGCTGATTAGCCCATCGAGTTGGGGGTTGTGGCACATGTCCTTCCTTACCCTCATAACGCTCAGCCTGTTCGGCAAGCTTGGCCAGGTAAACAGAGTCTTCGTAACCCATTGTGATGTGTGGTCTGTATGGATCGCTGTTAGCTAACGTGGACCGGACTTGAGCGCGAAAACAGCGCAATCAGGCGCTATCGCAATTGTTGAGCACCGAGCCCCTCAGTGTGCGCGATTGCCATGACAGATGAAACCGTCCTCGTGCTGCCGTCGTTGATTGCTTTTTGTGTTGTGGCGAGGACGCGGAGGGTGCGGCAAGTGGAGTTCCGTCAATTGCTTGCGTAGCCTTTGCACCTGACGGCGATGGGCGCAAGGAGGGGCGGCTCTAGCTATCACGGCTCTCCGAAAAGAGCGCCGCAGCATCATCTCCGTGACGACAGCGGTGGCGACAGTGGGTGCAGGCGGTTTTGACGGCCGGAAATCATGTCGGGTACGGCGGTCGTTGCTGTGCTGTTTGCCGTCGTTGCTGCAGCAAAGGGCGCAAAATGCAGCTGTCCATGGTTCGGGGGGCAGTGACGAAATGCGGTGACGGACTTACGAAGAGAAAAGTTGATGTAGAGAGGGCGGGCGTGCAAAAGTGTGGGTTGTTAGAGGCGACGGTGGAGTGCGGACAGACAAGAAAGCGAGGTGCAAGTGTCGTAGTCAAGGGCGGCTTAGGGTTGAGTTATCAGAGGAGGGGACTTTGGGGGAGAGAGAACCCAACTCGTCTTGGCGTCGATCACGCCTGCCTATCCTTGGTCGTTTCACACGGCCCAGAACAGGCGCGACCTCTGTGTCTTGACAGGCGAACAGCGGCCGTCACCGCTCAACCGGCCAGTGTCTAGTTCATTCTTGCTGTTGCTGCCCTCAGCAGTTGGGACGCTGTTTTGGACACATGTATTCGAGGTATAGATTGCCCCGCAGTACACCCCTTCCATGACAGCTACACAAAGTCGACTTTATAGCGAGCCTTGGGCATCACGTTTGCTTCCCAGGGGCGTGCATTGGCTCTGGCCACCCACTGAAGCAGACCATCGCCATGCCATGACCATTCCGACCACTCGACAAGTAGAAGGGTGCGCAGAGAGGGCTAGTCTTGACATGCTGATACCAGTTGCAGCATGTAGCAAGAGGTATTCCGCCCGCAGTGGTACATGGCATTTGCCCATCAGGATACTGGTGGATGATGCAATAGTACCACCCATACATGTAGCTCGAGGTCCTTGCACGTGTCCATGCAGACAGGAAATTATAAGCCTTTCCATGCTTGTGGCGGCCTGTAGCCGCTCCCTGCTTGCATTAGAGTCCAAGTGGGCGTCTGGCTTGAACGGTGATGGACATGTCAACACGTGATCTCGTCTACCGATGACGCAAAAGTCCAAGCTCCTAGGCGTCCCAGACAATCACTCCACCTCACCACATCGATTGCACATAACCACAACAAAGGCACTTCCCGATCTCAACCCCTTCCAGCAAACCCATCACAATGCTTCGTACATCCATCATCAAGAGCGCGCGCTCAATTGCCGCTCCCCGCTACTTTTCTGCGTCCGCCCTCCGCCTGACTGAGGGTGCTACCGGCTCTGGTTCGTCAAGGCCTACTGGAGTTGCTGGAGGGTCAGTGGATCTCCCAATTGAATTGCCGAAGCTTGTAACCTCTGCTGACTGTCATTCTAGTGACGCCTTCACCAAGCGCGAGGCTGCCAGCGAAGAGCTTTACATTCGTCAAGAAGAGAAGGCCAAGTACGTACATCTCGGGACTGTGGATGACACCACGCGACTACACACCATCTGCAGACTAGCGGGCAAGATCTAGGGCATATTGCTGACAGCAGACAGGCTCATGGGTATCAAGGAGAAGCTCCGGATGCAAAGGCAGCACATGGACGACCTGGACAAGCACATGTCAGTAGTCCCCACGGCGTCGGCTATGAAACACAAAACTGACAGCAACGCAGTGACGACGTTATCAGGGAGTCCGAGGCTTCCGGCCAGGGTGAGCAAAAGTAAACGCATATCCAACATTACCAGAGAGAATACTACGTGGGGCATTCCGTGGGTTCTGATGAGCATGTGAAAGAATAAACACAAACACGTTCTACACACTCCCACTTCACCGTCAGCATATCTTGAAATCCATCATTGTTGACGCCCCCATACTTCTGATACCTGACTATGGCTGGAAATAGCCACGGCATACGTCCAGGCTAAGGTCTTCCTTGGCTTTCGTACATGATTTTGTTAGGTTAAAGATTTTTAGGAGGCGGCTAGTAGTAACTTCAATACACATACGACGCCATGTACCCTTACTGATCAGATAGTATGTACACCTGGATTACTGTCTGCTTTCTGCGCTTCAGACGGTGTCGGAACGTAGTTTGACTGAAAACATCGGAACAACGTTTGATATTTTACGGATGTATGTCATTCATAGAGAGATTGCTCGTCGGCCTTCCGCAACATAGGTTCATTGAAGATCCCGAGATCCGCCCCATGGATGAAGCAGATCTCCCCAAGTCGAAGCTGGACCGTTGCTCCATATTTCCTGTTTTGCTATACCACGGCGAAGGATCTGAGGAATACGCATCTTCGTGTTCTCACTATCTCCTTCAGCCTCCAATAACCACATGAACTGAGGTTGGGCTTACGCAACCTTTCACAATAGCCATCGGCGCACTGGCGATCCACCGGCAAAGTTTGCAATTTACTGTGCCTCACTATTAAGGCTACAATGGAATTTAGTTCATTGTAGAACTTTCACTCCGCGTTTTCATTCAGTGCTGCGCGAGTCTGTAATATCCTGAAATTTGGCCATGATTGCAACTTTACCAAGGCCTGGATGCCCAGGCGTCCAGCCACTCGTCATTATCAGCCTATCTCAAACGCCCCTCGTGTCTACGTACTTTGGCGTTTTACTTTGTGGGTAAAACAGGTGCTGGGGTTGACAAAGGTTGCCTGTAACAGGGGTGTCCTTTCCACGCGGGAATATCGACATTATCAGTCATGTCAGATCAAGGCGAAAGCGAACCACGAACACCCTAGTTCGCGCTACAAGCACAAGACACTACCATGTGTCTGACGGGTGACGGTGAAGTCCATCATGCATCCTGATTCGCTGTGTACTACCAACTTCGAGGTTTTCTTGGCCATTCCAATGCTTATCCCGCTTTCACTCGTACTCTACCGGGTATTGCATGCTTCTTTTACAAGATCCCCCATGCCATAGCTGTGTTTCTTCTTTTTCTTCCCGTGTTAATGGTCAGCACAGGACGTCATCTTCATTATCGCTTTGACCTCGATGTTAAAACCCTGGAGTTGGTGCCCACCTGTTACTCCCATCAACGAATGAAGCTGGGTGAAGAGGCTGTTGTAGCACAGAGAAGACTACGAAGAGGTGACTCAGAACCAAATTAGGCGGTCTTAGGCTGTTGAGGGGCTAGCTCAGGGTCTTCACCATTGCCCTAGCTACGACCATATAATGATCTTCGGCGTCCCTCGAAGTCAACACTAAGGAACACTATCATCAAACTCGCTATACCCAAACCATCAATCTTCGCACGGTTAAAAGAAAGTCGAACAAGCTCTCTTCGCCAGTCTTGTTTTGCAGGACAGTCAACATACTACACTTGAACGACCGGCTATCTCCACTTCCTACAAGCCATACCATTTGATGGCGCAAGCAAGCAACTCCCTTCCTCAGTATTATGGCCAGCCACTTCCCGATGGTAGAATAATGGAGTCTCCTGGGGCACCTCCTCATTGAGGATCCAGTGACGCCAGGCAAGAGCTTCTACGTCTGCCCGCTCAGCCACACCCAGCACACCTCGACTTCCACATGGAGTCGGAAACACCAAATGATCCTACTCCCACACAACAACAACAACAACAACAACAAAGTAATAGCCTGAGACTCACGTCCCTACGCCCTCGACGACAATCCCAGAATATGCCTTACACACCCACCCATCAAACAGCTTACATAGAAGATTATCCCGACGAAGAAGACTACGACCCACGACCTTACTACCGACGAACAAGGAGGAGGAATCAACGCCCTCCTGTTTCATACAACAACTATGCTGACCCATATTCGCGATATGAGCCGCTATCCAAGCAAAGTGTGGACACGAACATGCACGCTACTTATACGGATACGCCTAGTAAACCAGACTACGAGATATATTACCCTTACTACGAGAATTATACGCTCGCCGTCCTCATCCAAGCAATTGTGGGGTTAGAGGCCCCCCGCCGAGGAGCCCAAAGCCAGAGAGTATCATGAGATTGCCTTGGATGATTTGGATGGGTAGCAATGCGAAGAACCGTAAGTCATCTCTCCCCACTTCCAAGCGATCAAGTACCTTCTCTAACTCTTCCACCCAGACTTTGTGGCCTTCGTAGGTGAATTCGTAGGAACAACTATGTTTCTCTTCTTCGCCTTTTCAGGAACTCAGGTCGCCAACATTGGGTCTTCTGCTAATCCTGAAGACAACACTACAACTGGTGATGCCACTGGTTTCTCGCCTATTGTTCTTCTCTACATCACCCTCGTCTTCGCACTCTCCCTCATGGTCAACGTATGGGTCTTCTTCCGTATATCCGGTGGTCTGTTCAACCCTGCTGTCACTTTCGCAATGCTCTTGTGTCGCGCATTAAGTCCTATCCGCGCGTCCCTTCTACTTGCAGCGCAAATAATTGGAAGTATCTTTTCCAGTTACTTGGTCAGTGTGTTGTTTCCGACAAGCTTCAATGTCAGGACTACGCTGGGTCAAGGAACGAGCTTGGCTCAAGGAACTTTGATCGAGGCAGTCTTGACTGCGGAACCGGTCTTCACAATCTTCATGTTGGCAAAAGAAAAGCACAAAGGTATGTCTCCCGCCTTCCGCACACTAGGCTCAACACTGACATACTTTACCAGTGTTGGGAGGCTCACTAGT
>LR132370.1:0-27231 GCA_900634815.1 Paradendryphiella salina | reverse complement strand
CCCCCCCCCCCCCGTACCGACCTTCGTTCCATATCGCCATGTCTCCTACGCAGCGCAACATGAGGCATTGAAGCCCATCATATGTCTGGCAAAACTTTCTGGATGATGTTAGGTCTGATGCTAGGAGGTACCATCTTGTTTTTCGCAATCTGAACGTCGTGACCATCGCCCACTGCGCCACGCATTTCCACATCGCTATGCCCGCTACACTTCGGTTCCTCGTAGACTACAGGCTTTGACTCTTGCCGGCCTTTTGGCTGCCTTTGTCCCGAGCCTACGTAATTCGGCCCGCTTCCTGGTGTGCCCGCCAGTGCAAAGCGAAGCTGATCAAGTATCGTGAATTCGGAGCAGAGCGTAAATAGCGCAAATAGCGACTTTATGAAAACCCTGTAGATAATAGATGCCACTGTAGCACAACCAGACACCGCTGCAGTCGAGGAGGATTATGAAGGTGTTGAAGTGCATCACGCTGCCAGCTTCAAGGACAATGGTAGGTCAAACGGAGATGACATTTCACAAGATCGCAGCCCATAAAGCATCATAGCTAGCTCAGGTTCATTGCGCTGGTCGTTACAATCCTAGCAAAGTGGAAGTAAGCGTGGGTGCTGCCTCTGCATTACACTGTTCTGTTCTTCTATTTGTTCGTCCTTTCAGCGGATTTCAATGGGTCATGAGCAAACTCTCGCCATACCGCAGCCCGCTATCAGTAAAGAGCCCTACGTTTGGCATGTTCCGTGTAGGTTTCACTTCTTTATAGTGGGGATGGCCCCGGTGCTGTTTTCCTGCCTGCTTAAAATCTTTTTGGGACCCCAGATTCCAGCTCTACCTCCACTTCCACCGCTAATAGTACTGTTCTCCTTGGTATTCCTGGGCCCGGTATCCATCTTGGCGACTGAAATGGAATTCAAGATTCCTGTAGGACTGCCAGCCATGCTATGACCACTACCGCCGCCCCTCATGCCTTTGGTCTTCTTGCCGCCTGAAGTCTCAATCCGTGGACCGCCTTCCTTCTTGGCCCTCCGCTCCTCTTCCTCTTTCTCTTGATTAGCGCGCTGCTCTACCTCCTGCTCTTTAGCTGCCTTCTCGCGAGCGTCACGGCGAACGCGGTTCTCTTTGGCCCTCAGTTCGGCAGCCTGTCTCTCTGTGGCAGCGCGCTCGCGAGCCTGGCAGGCTTTGTTGATGGCGTCTTGGTCGACACGGGCTTGCGCTTCGACCTCGAGACGCGCTTCGAGCTTGATGCAGGGGTAGCATGGGAAGTGCGAGGGGCGATGGTGGTCATCTTCCTTCATGTCAAGGCAAACCGTGTTGGAGAGGAAGCCCGGCCGACACATCTCGATGTAAGGCCTGTCGGAGGGGTGGCTACATGTGTGGATTTTCTTCCAGTAGAGACACATGTTGCTACTTCTGTCGATGGTTGACCGCTAGCTTTGACAAGCACTTGTTTGGAACCCACGATGTTAATGCGCTGTTTTTGTATTAAGGTGTCGACGTGAGAAGACGAGGCTGCGATGAATGTGTAAAGCCTACCGCTCTGAGGTTGAAGCGGCGTTGTGCGGACGTATGGGTGAAGTGAGGGCGCAGCTTCCTCAGCATCAGTGAGAGAGCGTTCTTCAAAGCAAGCGCAGCAGTAAGTAGTCAACTACGTCGACGCTTTTGGCAAGCAGGCACCGAGACATCGCAAAGTACTAGGAAATCGGCAATCTCAAGAGGAACGAGAAAGAACGGGTCCAGTAGTGAAGCTGAAGGGGTACGAGATACAATAAAACTATAGAGGGTATATCCAGCACCGTACACAGACCGCTTGGGATGCGCTCCGCATCGCACCAATTTAGATGGCCATGGTACTCAAAACTTTCCGTATCAATCCCAGGATGTGCTTGATGCAGCATTCCGGCCCTAGAGACGCCCCAAAACAAATGGCCCATATTGATACACGACAGAATAGCCGGAGAATAAAGCGCGTAAGAGCTTCTATGCTTGCATCCGTTTCCGACGCACGTCTGGGCGAGCGCCGCGATGGTCGACCTGGGAGATACGACTGCCGCCCATTTCCTTAACCTTTGTCACCAGCGTGTCGGTCTCGTCGAGCTCTTCGATTTGGTCGCCTCCTCCTATGCTCTTGCCCATGAGAAGAACGTTGGGAACCGTTCTTCGGCCGGTCGTCTTGTGTAGGAATGCCTGTAGCTGCTCGCCCATTGGACTGAGGTCTAGCTCGACGACGTAGGGTGCAGGTACAATGCTATATTTCTCGAGTAAGATATGCTTCGCTTTCTTCGAGTGGGGGCAGTAGGACTTGGAGAAGATGATCACTGTGATTGTTCAGTACTTGAGCACAAAAGCTGGAGATGGTCATGGCTTACTCGGGCTCTTTTTCAAGATGGCGTTCAGTTCTATCTCGACTTCGTGGTCCTCGGGCGTCTCGTGCTCATTCATGACAGCTTGGTCGTGCGGTCTACCTCCCTGCTGAGCGACGCCTGGAACTTTTCCACCATCGAGTTTGACCCGCCCTGCAACGCTCCTCTGGTCTGGCCCTTCAACTCCCGCCTTGACCTCAGTGTATTTAGTCTCGGCATTCTTCTTCGCCTGGTCTTCCGCAGCTTTGAGTCGCGACCCAACACTGTCTGCGTCGCGTTGTTTGGCGGCTTCAGCGTATTCCTTCTCCTGTAGGGCTTGTTGGGTCTTTGTGTAGAAATCTGATGTTTGTGTTTGCTCCGACGCTCTTGACATGTAGAATAGCACGACTATTGTGACGAAGATGAAGATGCCAAAGAACCTCATGCGACGTTGTGACGGCATGGCGGCGATGAATCGTGTGATGATAATGCTACGGACGTGAAGACGGCGGAATATGTACAAGGTGTCTTATCGCGTGTTGCTGGTACGTGTGGTAGGGGTCGGACTCAATGCTCAAAAGATGATACTAGAGCCTACTTCCGTTGTGCGCCGACGTAAATGCGACCCTAAAAGGTGCGATTGTATCTCTGCGAGGAAAACGAGTACCGGGTAATTGTGCTGGGTACTATGGCAGTACACTGAATTAAAATATGTTGGTAATTGCTAAGTTGGTGGTGCGATCATGGAAGCAATGTGGAGAGGTGATGGTACTGACTCAATGGCTCCTGGGCGCTCTGTCCTCGTCACCAGGCCACCCTGCTGTGCCACTCTACGCCCCACGGCATGCGTAACCTCTATCCCGATCTTGGAAACCTTTGTGTGTAAGAAATCCGCCTTTATGCCCGCCTTACCTTACGTCCGCGCGATGCCAGGTCCCGACAAGAAGGTTTGTTGCTACACGGCTTCGGTCGCGCGTTATGTACCAAGACATGCCACAAATGTCACCCACGCGCGTAATTCGCTGTACCTCGGACTCCGGCCGCTTCGTCTCGCATGCATCTGCTGCGCCTCAACGCCTCAACGCCTCAACGCCTCAGCATGAAGCTAAGCCTTACACAATACACCCCCTGACTAGTCGTCCCCTTTCTTAGCCGCATCGAAGGTTGACCTGAGCATGCCGGCCGCGCGTGTGACTGCGCGTTCACAGACGACCGAGGGCCTCGATAGTTTTCCCTTCCTACGAGTCCCCTCTCAAGGCCAACGGTAGGACGACTATGCCTTCGAGCCCTGCACGCCAGACGGAACCTTTGCTTCATAGAGGCTTCCGCCAGTCTCCTAGCTTCCAACTGTCGGAATCTCTCTAGACGTCTACTGCAGAATTGCACTTCCGACCTAAATGCGGAGGGACCCCGCACCGTTCGTCTCGCGAGAGCGCCCAGCCTGCGCCCAGCTTCTCCACAAAACGGTTGCAGTGCTGTAAACGGCCTAGCGCCCATCTAGGTCCGTAACGTACCTTCGACACTCCCATGAGCATCAAATGCGTGTTCCGGAACGGTGCATGTCTATAAGATCGGATGCTTGCTGGTCTTGCCTGATACATCTATCTCCATTGGATCAAGTTGCAGTTGGTGTTTCAATCCTGTGGCAGCCTTCTCACGCTACGCTCCGCTGTTACGTCACCAGCTTCTCATTCCACTCACGATGGCCCCAACCCTTCCCTCAATACCAATCTCCATTGTGCCCTCGACATCCGAGGCGAAGAGTGGTATCCTTGATCAACGCAATGTCGAAATCGCAATTCGAGCACTCGCTCGGGATGGCCTCGTCGTTTTGGAGGACATGGTCGATCACGCCGTCTTGGATCGTCTGAACAAGAAGATGGTCCAGGATGCATATCAATTGCAGGCGAGGAAGGACAGCCCTTTCAATTACAACAAAGGCAATATCCAGCAGGATCCACCCATGACGGAAGAATGGTTTAGCAACGATATCTATCTCAGTGAGCATTTAACCCGGCTAGGGAATGGTTGCTCGAGAGCATACTAATCTCCCATGCCAGACCCAATCGTCACTCAAATTACCTCCACTGCACTGGGACCCAAGCCCGCTCTTCGGTTTGTGTCTGGTAACACGGCTCTGCCTCCGACTCCGACGTCTCCACCAGCGTCACAACCAACCCATAATGACGCAGACTTTGACCACCCTTCAATCCCATTCGCCCTCGTCATCAACATCCCTCTGGTGACTATGACTCCGCAAAACGGATCCACGGAGGTCTGGCTCGGCACGCATAGCAATACCACTATTGCGGACCAAGAAGGCGAACACGGAGATCGCGCTAGCGGTAGGATCAAGAAGCATCTGCTCGATGCTCGTAGGGAAGTCAGATCGCCCTCCCAACCAGTCATCAAGAAAGGCAGCATTGTAATACGAGACTTGAGGCTTTGGCATGGAGGGAAGCCAAATCAGAGCTCCGAACCGAGAGTGATGCTCGCCATGAGTAAGTTGCCAGCTTAGACGAAGCTTGCTATCAATCTCACTCTCTTCAGTACACTTCGCTCCGTGGTACCGCAATTCCATGGAGGTCGAGATCGCCAAAGAACTCGAGGAAAAGCTGTCGCCTGAGAAGACAGGGCTACACACCGCTGCTACCTATGTTTCAGGTCAGCAGCTGCTTAAGAATTACATGAACCGGTCGTACGGCAACGACTATGACTTCGACCAGGCCGAGAAAATAGAAGGCATCTTCTAGATTCTACAACGGTACGGCTCGTCTTACGATACTGGATCGCAGCGTTTTCATTGTGCCAATAATACATCTGTCATTTACGTCACCATCTGCAGTTTCCGTTGACTGACCAGCAACGTCTCATCTGATCTCTTGATCGCTTCTGACAGCGCTAGATAAGACGGGAAAGTATGTCAGCAGAAGCACCAACAATCAACATGCGCGTAGGGGTGACATCGAATTCCTACTGGTAGGACAACTTACGCAGAATGCTCAATAAGCTGCCAAGGGCACGTCAGCGGATGGAGGGTAGCCAAAGGCTTGGCAGCTCGAGTGAATATCAACACCAACATCAGTATACCCGATCGAAACCGAGGCTCCCTTCCGTGTTTCATGTTTTAGGTGATGACACTTTCTTTCGGCCTCTTTGGCTCCACGCTACGTCGGCTGTTTTGGTATCAATTTCTGCGATACTGCCGTGGCTTTGATCATGGCTACTGCACCAGGGAACATGGGGCTCCATACTACGACCGCACAGCTGATCGTCGACGTTAGTTCGGAAGATGCTACCAAAGGCTTTAAGACAGCTCTCGCTGTGGAGGTGCCTTTCATGGTTCTAGCTTTGAGCACGGTGGTTCTCCGAGTTTACTCCCGATGGGCGGTCAAGAGAAGACTAGCTCTTGATAACCTTTTGATAATGCTAAGTACGGTACGTTGACTCTGTAGTGTCAAACATCCTGAATATCTTTACGCTGTTATTCATGCTAATGAACTAACAGCGGCGGCATTCGCTCGCACCGTCATCTCCTGCATGAGTGCGGAGGACAATTGGGGTTATGATCGGAAAGGGTCAGTGTGCAGCGAAAAGTGGCATCGATACCCCACTGACCATCACTATAGTCCAGATCGAACATCTGAAATCTCCTACCACCAAGTACGACTATCTCAAAGCTCACAGTGGTACACTAACTCTTGGCAGCACATCTTCGAGCGTCGCATCGCTTATTTCTTCGCCGCCACCCTCACGCGCTTTTCAGTTCTCGCATACTACTTGAGAATTGTCCCGCCTGGAATGCCATTGCCGCGGAAATGTTGTTATTTTTTGCTCGTCCTCGCCCTTGCACACTTTATTGAAGTTCTTACCGTACTCATCGTGTTCTGCTCCAACATCAATTAGCTCTGGACCTCCAACTGGCTCGACTTCACCGGTTCGCGGTATTTCAACTCCGCCATATACAGCTACTCTGCCGCCATTGGCGACAGCATTGTAGACGGCATGATATTTGCACTTCCCATACCATACGTGTGGCAACTCTCGAAGCTAAGGATTCGCCAACGACTCGGTCTGGTGTTGGTATTTGGCCTGGAATTTATCGTTTGTGTAGTTGCTCTTCTACAAATTCCGTTCATCAAGCCATGGACGCGAATATGCGGTATTTCGGTAGCACGGTCAACATTCTCGTCGCTATTCAGATCTCTTTCGCTATCGTCGCGGCCTCTTTCCCCGATCTCCGCGCGCTGCTTGCGAGGACATTTCTAAAGTTTTTCGCCTCCTCACCACCGCAGCCTGGCGACGGATGCGCGCGAGCCTGGTGGTGGCAGCGGAACAGACAAGGTTGTGGCCTGGGACGCGGAACAGGGATATTCAGAGAGGGGCATCGACGAAAGTCCTCGTGTGGGTTCCAGTAGGAAAAAAGCCTTCAGGAAACCCTACTGGCTGAGGAATAGCCTGCCAGCGAGTTTGATGGCAACAATGATCATACACAATGAAGTGACTCGCTTTTCGAGCAAAGATATGCCAGCACAACTGCATCAAAGCTCTGAGAAAGCAGCAAGCTGAGCAAAGTGTTGCGGAAGATGTGAGTTTATTTCAAGTGGTACGCAACCACAACTTCGTTCACATTAGCCGCATAATGGATAGGTGAGCACTTGTAATCAATAATCACCAAAGTGTCCCGCAAATCCCACTTTCCGATTACAGTAAGATCCGAGCGTACTGTTCAGCCGCTGTCGTCGCATGTAGTACGACCAAGCTAATCTCCGTTTGTTTGCTTACGCACCTCAGCATCAGCAGATCAATATGCTCGCGGTTACGCTCAAACGAAGTGCTCTACCCTAATGGCTATTAGATGCAAGTGTTCAAAGTCCAGATGTAATCAGATGGCTGAATCGGCTTGCCTCGTTTGCGGCATCTTCTTTTTTTCACTCTCCCAAATCCTGGGGACGAAGAAGAGAGCTTTGTTTGTCTTGGTTTGACTTGCGGAGTGGAGGGTAAGCATGTGTGTCCATATCTATGGATAATGAGGTCAATCAGGTTACATCCGTAACGGAGTACATAGGTAAGGCAGATGGCAATTAGTTGACTGTTGCAGTGTTTCAACGTTGCAGTCAGAACGAGTAATGGGATACAACACAGCCATATAAAGAGCAGCCATAAATTCCATCGCCAGCACTTCTTTTCCCCTCGCATACCAAAACAGGAATAGCATTTCACCATGCCCCCACCCTATGACTTCATCATCATAGGCGGTACTTCCGTGCCCCTTCCCCTAACACCCACCTACCCTTACCCAAACACCCTCCTCCCCACACAGCAGGTACATTCGGCCCCCTGCTCGCCTACTGCCTCTCCCATACTCCCCTCAACCCCCATATCCTCCTCCTCGGAGCCGGCACCGCGCCCACGGGCCCTTACCTAATCGCTCCATTTCACAGGTACCACGCCAGAGCGGCACGACCTGATCTCGACCACGGCTATGGGTCTGAGAAGGAGCATGCGCTTGCGGGGGATCCGCTGGGCATATCTGTTTTCCTGGCAACGTATGGCAAGGAAGGGAGGGTTACGAGTGAGAGGGCGCATCTGATTGATGCACCGCCGAACCTGGAAATTTGGACGGGTGCGAAAGTGAATAGATTGGTTTGGTATACGGAGGGGGAAAATGATTTTGGGGGTGAAGACTGAAGATGAGAGGGAAGGTATGTATACATATCATGTTTCTCGTTTCCCTTCCCTTTTCAAAGATGCTAACCACCCCCCTCTCCCATAGCGACTGCAAAAAACGGGGCCATCCTCTGCACTGGCGCAATCGACACACCTAAGCTCCTCCTTTTAAATGGCATTGGGCTGAAAGTAGAGCTCAAAGCCCTCGGCATCCAGGTCAAAGTCGAGTTGCCAGGCGTAGGCAAGAACCTGCACAATCACGTGCTAGTCTACGTGAGCGTCGAAGTCGACGGATCCGTTAACGACATATATGCCTTTCAAAGCGATCCTCGGCTCATAGACAAAGCCGAGAAGATGTGGTCAGCGTCGCAAGACGGTGCTTTCATGCTGCACAACTCCACGCTCTGGGGCGGTTTTCTCAAAATACCCGAGTTGGAAACGTATGCAGAGTACAAAGCGCTACCGCCTGAGACGCAGTCTTTTCTCGAAAAAGACACAGTGTCCGCGTACGATTTTATCGCGTATTCTCCGTTGGTTCCTCTCGGGACGGAGATTAGAGCCGGAAATACTTTTATGAGTTTCATTGCTATACTCATGGTTCCTCAGTCTACAGGTAGTGTCACGCTGCGCTCCAAGGACTGAACTGAGAAGCCCGTCATTAGGCTGCATTACCTCGCGCATCCGTACGATGTGCGTGTGTTTAGGGAGGCTATTCGCAGAACGTGGACCATGCTTACTACGTCTCCCGCTGTCGCACCGTATCTTGTGCGCACTATCCTGGGTCCGGAATCGCTGTCAGACAAGCATGTTGATAAGTTTGCGAGGTAGAATGCGAACACGGTGTGGCATGCTGATGGGACTTGTAGAATGGGTAGGGAGAGCGATGCAGAGGCGGTGGTGAATAGGAGACTCAAAGTGAGGGGTGTGGATGGGCTGAGAGTGGTAGATATGAGTGTTGCGCCGTTCACGACGTGTAATCATATGCTGACTACCGCGTATTTGGTTGCGCAGGTGGCGAGTCAGAGGTTGATTAGAGAGTATGAGCTGGACTTGGTGAATTAACGAGTGTTGTTCTAAGTGACGGAAGACTTGGAAGTGGACGGATTTGAGAGGAAGAATTTGATCTGTGGGTTGAGGTGCCCGGTCACGGCATTTTCCACAAATCCATGGTACAGCCTGGCCATCATACGGTAGAGAGACTTTGAGTTGACTACGAAAGGTGGTCCGGAAACACAGCTGTTCGCATCCAAGAAGTCGTGACGTGCGCCTTTTCGGAAGATGCGGAAGAGGACTAGATGCAAGGGTAGGTATAAGTCGACCAACTACCAAGGCAAACCACTGCAAACCACTGCAAACCACTGCACCGGCTGCGGTACTTCCGTAGTATGGACACCAGAATTTTGCCGTGCCGCAAGGACGCGACACTACGGAAGCCAAGACCTAAGCTCAGCCAACGTGTACCTCGAGTGAAAATTGCATGACGGAAGGCGTTGGTTGGGTGAACGTGCGCCGACACTTGGAGGTGTGATGGCGCTGTTTCGTTGCTGGGTGAACCGGGGGCTGAGCGTTGATGCGGTAAACGAAGGTATACAGCACATGGTCCTATACCACGTCTCTCTAGACCCTCGCGCCCACTTTTTGACACGATAGCAAACAAGACACGAACTGCAGACTACTCATCATCATATCTACTAGGACTAGTCAACGGGTTTCAAAAATTCGCGCAAGCGCATACCGACTGGTGTTGGAAAGTTGGGGCGGCAGCAGTAGCTTCCTCTCCTCCCAGCCCCCCATCTCGTGTGCCAGCCACCACCCACCCACCTCCGGGGTCCATCACCCAACCTCACGCATATTCTAAGTGTACCTTTTTCTTTACGCCCACCCATTCTCTCTCTCTCTCACTCTTCCTGCACCATTACACACCTGGTACCATTTTCAAATTCCGCTGACCAATTTTTTTGGGGTCTTCTTTTGGTCGACACAGGTTCAAGTTGTTGGTACGACCGACGAACTACCAGTCATCGCAGCCCGCGTCCAAGAAGTGCGCTAGCCAACAGGCCAACCCCGCAGCTATCCACCCATTCACCGCTCCCGACTGCGAACAGCGAGTATACTATACTCCCGAGAGAGTAATAGCAGCGCTGTCGCCCTTCTTCTTCTTTCTGCCCTCGAATCCACTCCAATCCAATCGCCGTCTCTTTTCGCGGCTGTTTGGGGAAAAAAGATATTCCCCCTCCCCAGTCAATCGCTACTATGCGCCTTTTCAGTGCGCCCCCCGCCATGCTCGGCCTTATCGCATTCGCATATCTTCCCGCCGCCGCTCTCGCGAAGCCGTATCCCCCAGCCCATTTCGAAGACCTGCAAGATTACCACAACGCCTCGCTGATTGTGCAAAAGCGCGCCTGCGACGGCGTACCTTGTGGTTACGACGACTGGCTGTGCTGTCCATCAGGCTCAACATGCTTTACCGACTCAAACAATCAGGCGCAATGCGACACCAGCGGTGCCAACACCCAAACAGGAGGATACTGGCAGTACCACACGACGACGTATGTTGAGACAGTCGGCCTCGTCACCAAGACCGAAGTCCTAAGCACATATGTTCCTGCAACAGCGACACAGACGTGCAAGGACTCGCAAAACCCATGCGGCTCTACGTGCTGCGACTCTGGCTTCTACTGCCTCACTGCAGGCCAATGCGCGCTGATTGCTGGCGGAAGCTCTGGAGGTATTACACCCTCCGCCCCTCTACGACCCACTAGCTCAGGCGTTGTCATAGTCACCTACACCGGTACCCCAACCGAGACAGTGCCCTTCCAGACGCCCATACCGACAGGCGCATCCGGCAGCGGCCTCGTCGCAACCGAGGACGACGACGGCGGTCTCAGCGGTGGCGCCATTGCTGGTATCGTCATCGGCGTCATTCTTGGTATATTACTTCTTCTCCTACTTTGCCTCTTCTGTTGCGCCCGCGCCCTCTTCGACACCATCCTTGCCATTTTCGGCATCGGCAAGAAGCGCAAGCACAGCCACGAGGATACTTACATTGAAGAGCACCACCACAGCGGCGGCGGCGCTGCAGGAGGACGCTGGTACGGTGGAGGTCGTCCTGCGCGTCCCTCGCGCGCTGGCTCCGAGAAGCACAGCCTCGGTGGCAAGAAGGGACTTGGTCTTGCTGCTGGTCTTGGTGGACTTGCGCTCGCGCTGGGTCTTAAGAAACATCACGATCATAAGCAAGATGACAAGAGCACGACTGTCAGTGGAACATCATACATGTACAGTGATTACACAAGCACAAGTAAGTAACACCTTTGTCTGGTGAGGGATCAACGGAATGCTAACAATGATCCAGGCAGCGCAAGTTCTTCGGACCGCCACACACGCCGAACAAGACACTCCTCAAGACGATAGTCTTGCATCGACTCCGCTCACCGACTAGAAAAAGACAAAAAAACTCCCAGTACAGAAAACCGTACTTCGACTGTACAAAGATATTCAGTTTCTCCCCTTGGTCAGCACCGCTGCTCAACCTGCGTTTTAACCAGCATGTTTCTTTTTTTTTGAAGGGCAAAGAAGTGGAAGTCAGGCCACTAGGTTCGCCTACATCATAGACCTCACTCCCTTCCAGTTGGCGTTATCTCCCTTTTCACCGGGAAGGATCAGGCGTTCTAGCGTGTCCGCTGCAATAGCGACGAGAATATGTGCTTTTCTTCTATGCGACGAAGTGGATGGGCGATGAAATCCCTTAATGATGGCATGCATTGTTTGTATGCGAGTAACACGATATCATGGCATATGGAATGGCCCATGATTATGGACGGATGCATAGATGGAATGAGGTCTGAAATGAGCAGTGAATATCAACGTCAATTCTTCTCCAACTTTGCTTTTCCTTTGACAAGAACGTGATTTTGATGTTGTGTTTCAACGATGATAAATTGCGCATCCAGGCAAGGCAAGCGTCATCAGCCAAAGGTCGCTGCAGGTTCATTTAGAGCTCCAGATTATAGCACAGAAATGCGGATGCGTTTATCGTACACACTGCAAAGAAAGTGCTAGGGCGTGTGATGTGGAAAGTCAAACTAGGGCTGATTGATGATTGCATGCGCCAAGATTAAAGTGGGATGGCGCTACTGTGGAGCTCCAGCACCTTCGCTGTGACAAGTACTCACGTAATAGCCACTGCCACCTGCTGCCTCTTTGCTACTTTCCACACACACACACACACACTCTCTCTCTCTCTCTCTCTCTCTCTCTTTACACCAATCTACCCAATATACGACAAACCAATCGATCCTATTTGTTTCGACGTCACTACCGTCAACAGCACTGGCTACCCCGCGATAGTCAAGGCGCCTGCGACCGCTATACGTGACCGCTTCCAGGCTCCGAAACAGTCGGCAAACTGGGGAAGAGGTACCAGGCCGACGAGGACGCTCGTCCCAGCAAGAAAGGAAAGGTTATGACAGTGAGTGCGGCGCGTGAATAACAAGGCGCGGGTGCATAGCCTCCGCCCACTCGGCCATGCGTACATATGCTCAAGTGCATGCTGACATGACAAAGGAAAAGATGCAGGTCGACAGCCCTTCCACTGCCGTCGAGCAGCTCAAAGAAGCCTCTGGCAATAATGGCGACATCGACGAGTCCCTCTACAGCAGGCAGCTGTATGTGCTGGGCCACGAGGCCATGAAGCGCATGGGCTCGTCCAACGTGCTCATCGCTGGTCTGCGAGGTCTCGGAGTGGAGATCGCGAAGAACATTGCTCTTGCCGGAGTCAAGTCGCTGACACTCTACGACCCCAAGCCCGCCGCTCTCGCCGATCTGTCATCACAGTTCTTCCTCACACCCGACGATGTAGGAAAGCCGCGCGCCTCCGTCACTGTACCCCGCGTCTCCGAACTCAACCCATACACACCCGTCCAGGAATTCAGCGGTGGAGACCTAACGTCAGACCTGTCGCAGTTGAAGCAGTTCCAGGTCGTTGTCCTGACCGACACTCTGCTGGATGACCAAATCAAGATTGCAGACTACTGCCACGAGAATGGTATCTACATCGTCATCACCGACACATATGGTCTTTTCGGTACCATCTTTACCGATTTCGGCAAGAACTTCACCATCGGCGACCCTACAGGCGAGAACGTCAACAACGGCATCATTGCCGGCATCGACGAGGAGGGTATTGTGTCGGCATTGGATGAGACAAGACACGGTCTTGAGGACGGTGACTGGGTCACATTCTCTGAAGTGGAGGGTATGGAGGCTCTCAACGGCTGCGCGCCTCGTAAGATTGAGGTCAAGGGTCCCTACACCTTCTCCATCGGCGATGTATCAGGACTGGGTGAATACAAGAAGGGAGGCCAATTCATCCAGGTCAAGATGCCCAAGATCATCAACTTTGAGCCATTCAGCAAGCAGCTGAAGAAGCCCGAACTTCTCATCTCCGACTTTGCCAAGTTTGACCGACCGCAACAATTGCACCTCGGAATCCAAGCCATCCACAAGTTCGCAACCCTCCACAACGGCGATTTCCCGCGTCCTCACCACGAGGCCGATGCGACAGAACTGTTCAAGATCGCACAAGAGATTGCAGGTCAAGGCGAAGAGAAGGTTGAGCTGGACGAGAAGCTTCTCAAGGAACTCAGTTACCAAGCTCGTGGTGATCTCAGCCCCGTCGCAGCATTCTTTGGTGGAATGGCCGCCCAGGAAGTGTTGAAGTCCGTGTCCGGAAAGTTTCACCCCATCGTCCAATTCCTCTACTTCGACTCGCTAGAATCAATTCCCACTTCCTCGACCCGTTCAGAAGAGCAGTGCGCTCCGATTGGATCGCGCTACGACGGCCAGATTGCGGTGTTGGGACAGGAATACCAGAAGAAGCTTAGCAACATCAAGCAGTTCCTCGTCGGTGCGGGCGCCATCGGATGTGAGATGCTGAAGAACTGGGCTATGATGGGCCTAGGTACTGGTCCCGAGGGCAAGATCACCGTAACCGACAACGACCAGATCGAGAAGAGCAACTTGAACCGCCAATTCTTGTTCCGACCTGCCGATGTCGGTAAGCTGAAGAGCGATGCCGCTGCAAAGGCAGTACAGGTCATGAACCCTGACCTAAGTGGAAAGATTGTCACATTGCAAGACAAAGTTGGTCCCGAGACCGAGCACATCTTCAACGAGGAGTTCTGGAACTCACTAGATGGCGTGACAAATGCTCTGGATAACGTGGAAGCTCGCACATATGTTGATCGACGATGTGTGTTCTTCCGTAAGCCTCTCCTCGACAGCGGTACTCTTGGTACCAAGGGTAACACCCAAGTCGTTCTACCATTCATCACAGAGTCCTACTCTTCGTCGCAAGATCCACCCGAGAAGTCCTTCCCCATGTGTACACTAAGGAGTTTCCCCAACCGAATTGAGCACACAATTGCTTGGGCACGAGAGTCTTTCGATTCTCTGTTCGTCAAGGGCCCCGAAATTGTCAATCTTTACTTGTCGCAACCCGACTACCTCGGCGCGTCGCTGAAGCAGTCTGGTAACGAGAAGCAGACTTTGGAGACGCTGCGAGACTTTTTGGTGTCTGAGAAGCCGTTGACCTTTGATGACTGCATCATCTGGGCTCGCCATCAGTTTGAGAAGAACTACAACCACTCGATCGCACAACTACTTTACAACTTCCCCAAGGACTCCAAGACTGGATCTGGTCAACCATTCTGGTCAGGACCCAAGCGCGCGCCCGATCCATCGAAATTTGACCCTTCTAACCCTACTCACTTCACCTACGTTGAAGCTGCTGCCACCCTACATGCTTTCAATTACGGCATCAAGCCAAACGCATCGCGGGAGCACTATGTTGAAGTGCTCAGCGATATGATTGTTCCTGACTTCCAGCCCGACCCTACTGTGAAGATCCAGGCGGACGAGAAGGAGCCGGACCCGAATGCCAACCAGGCTAGTGGTGATGACAACCAGTCCCTCGACAGCATCATCAATCAATTGCCAGAGCCAAAATCTTTGGCCGGTTTCAAGCTTGAGCCCGTGGAATTTGAAAAGGACGATGACACCAACCACCACATCGACTTCATCACCGCGGCTAGCAACCTCCGTGCCGAGAATTACAAGATTGAACAAGCGGATCGCCACAAGACCAAATTCATCGCTGGAAAGATCATTCCCGCCATTGCCACGACTACGGCGCTTGTCACTGGTCTTGTCAACCTCGAGCTGTACAAGATTATTGACGGCAAGACCGACATTGAGCAATACAAGAATGGCTTCATCAATTTGGCACTGCCATTCTTCGGTTTCAGTGAGCCAATAGCTAGTCCGAAGGGTACATACCAGGGCCATGAAGGCGAGGTTACTATTGACAAGTTGTGGGATCGCTTCGAGGTAGACGACATCCCTCTCAAGGACTTTGTCGATCTCTTCGAGAAGAAGGGTCTCTCGATCCAGATGATCAGTTCTGGAGTCAGCTTGCTATACGCGTCCTTTTATCCTCCAGCGAAATTGAAGGACAGGATGCCCTTGACGTAAGTTACCCTTATCATTCACCTAGCCTAGAAACTAACACACCGCGCAGAATGAGCAAGCTGGTTGAGCACGTCAGCAAGAAGCCCGTACCAAGCCACCAGAAGAATGTCATCTTCGAGATCACGGCGGAGGACCAGAAGGAAGAAGATGTCGAGATACCGTATGTGATGGTTAAGCTGAAGTAGACGCCTGACTGCTTCTGCTAGGTTAGCGACGAGGATTGGGTTGGTCTCGGAAACTGGATGCAACTGATCACGATACGATTTAGATGAGCATAGCTTGCATGAATAGAAGTTACACTCAATTCTTTCATGGATTATCGCAATGAAGATGCGGGTTGTGTGGTGTTTTGGTTTTGATGTGCAGATACGGCCATTGGTGCCGAGTGTCGGATGACATCGTGGGGCAAATTGCCAAGATGTGCAGCCGCATCGCGGAAGTTGATTATCAAGCCTCTAGGACTTTCCTTTTAGCACGCAACAATGTAGACCCAACACCCGCCCATGCAACCATCATTGCAACCACCATGGCGCCCTCGTTAGAAGAGCCAGTACAGGTAGATTTTGAAGCGCCTCTCAAAGCAGCGCCCAAGCTCGTTGCGCCTGAGCCGGGTAGGTTTGCTCCGCCACCCCTCGTTCCGCGACTCTAGCACAGCGGATGACTAACGAGGTAATTCAGAACACTGTCCTGGGCCTGAATCTTCCACAGCCGGGCAAGCAGATTCTTGCGCAGGATGTCCGAACCAGGCAATATGCGCGTCCGCGCCCAAAGGCCCCGATCCTGACATTCCTCTCATAACCGCCCGCCTCTCCTCGGTCAAACACAAGATACTTGTTCTATCCGGTAAAGGTGGTGTAGGAAAGTCGACTTTCAGCACAATGCTTTCGCACGGCTTCGCATCGAACTCCCAGTCTACTGTCGGACTCATGGACACGGATATTTGCGGCCCAAGCATACCGAAGATGATGGGTGTCGAAGAGGAGACAATACATGTCAGTGGAGAGGGTTGGGAGCCCGTATGGGTTAGCGAAAACCTTGGCGTCATGAGTGTGCAGTTCATGCTGCCAAATCGCGACGACGCAGTGATTTGGCGCGGTGCGAAGAAGAATGGACTCATCAAGAAATTCCTAATGGATGTGACATGGGGTGAGCTAGATTTTCTCATCGTGGACACACCACCGGGCACGTCGGACGAGCATCTCTCAGTGAATTCGTTCCTCAAAGCTTCAGGCGTCGACGGCGCAGTCCTCATATCCACACCGCAGGAGGTTTCGCTTCTTGATGTGCGGAAGGAGATTGATTTTTGCAGAAAAGCCGGCATACCCATCCTTGGTATCGTTGAAAACATGAGCGGGTTCGTGTGTCCGGGATGCAAACATGAGAGCCAGATTTTCAGGGCCAGTACAGGTGGCGCGGCGAGGTTGGCCAAGGATCAAAATATACCATACCTAGGTGCGGTTCCGCTGGACCCAAGGATAGGCATGGCTTGCGACTTTGGCGAGAGCTTCTTGACGGCATATCCGGATAGCCCAGCGTGTGCTGCGATCCAAGAGGTAGTACGGAGAGTAGGGGAAGAGATTGGACTAAGCAGAGAAGAGGTGTTGCCAGCAGACGAGGAAGCCTAAAATCGTTTCAACTGGCTGAACAGACATGGCGGGCAAGGACGTGAAGTCTGTCCTCGGCTTTACTAGTGAATGCTTCGGACATATATAGATACCAATGACAAAGATGAACAGCTCAATCAATGCATTCACACAGAGCAACTGCAGCGGTTTACTTGATCCGGTCCGTAAAGAGTAAACCTTGCAGGAACATAAGAGTAGCTTACGAAAGCGCTTCACGCAAGCACAGTCGATCATCATTTGCTCAAGCACAGCATGGGTAATTTTGTTGGGTTATCATAACTGCTTTTCGTACCCTCGGCAGGGACGACAGTGGCAGTATGGCAGCAACAGGGCTACCGTACACCGACACACAAATGTCACAGAACGCAAGGCCTGGACGCACATGGCGCTATGCTAGCAAAGTCACTTCGCCCCTCTTGCAGCCGTCATGCAATTGGTACAACAGCGGCGTCGTGCGATCTTCCCATGGCGGGATGGCCGCGGGAGATTATGAGTGGACCAGCAGCCACACACAGCCACTTAGATCTCGTCATGGTGTGGCACTACAAGAGGCTTGGCGACGATAGTAATAGCTTGGCGTGCATGTAGAAAGCTTGCCTCGGAGGCCTGTGGCGCCCAAGGGCAGTTGTGAGCTCATAGATGTCGCCGCCGCTCCGATTCATGTGTACAAAAGACACGAAACAAAAGCAACAAGGGGCGGATATAGAGGCGCGTTGGCTTCATATTGGCGTGTATGACCCTGGTGAAGATGGCGATCGGCCCACCCTTACGATCCACCAGTTGACCGCGGTTGCGGGTCGAGTGGAAGTGGCTCGAGGGTGTCGTGGGCACTCGGCTAGCGGCAGCTCCCATCCCTGCCGTCTGCGTGCCATCACTCACTGGCATAAACAACTTTCTTGACTTGAGCCTAGACGCTCATTCACTTGGCTCCAGCCTCTTTCCCTACACTCGATCCTTACACACCGCCCCCCACCCCCATCACCGTGGTACCCAGAGCCCAGTGTGTTTGTCGCCCAATTGCCCTTTTCGCGACAAGTCTCGCGATATCTGCGTGTGCCGCGCATAGCATCTTGCGCCAAAGCTCACCTAGCTTCCATCCCACCATCGCAAACCGTAATCGCGACCGACTGCCACCATGACGGCCGAATACGACCAATCCATCCCTACTGCGCCCGTCGACTACGAACGCCATGCCGACCCCAGCGGCGTCACAGGCATTGGATCAGGCCCGCAGGTCGTCAGCACCTCGGGTGTGCTCGACTGTATCATGGGTCCGCTGCTGAACTACAGACGCACCAGCAACCCACAGCCCGGGCAGTCCATATGGCACGGCAGTGTTCTGGTCGTCACTACTCCCGGGCAGCAGGACGCGAGCGGGGCCTTTCCAAACCCCCAGCTTGTGCTATCACCCGCTGGTGCCGTAGACAGGACTCTCGGTGATGTGAGGTTCAGCGTGGCGGAGAGGGCCTTCCATGGCCAAAAGCTGTATGAGGACACCAAAAAGGCTTTCTGGCGCTTTCTTATCGACGCACCCATGCAGCCTTTCGAGTCAAGGTGGGCATACGATATTCACGGCCTAAAATACGTTGATGGCATGAAGGAAGAGAAGCCGACTGTCTTTGTGATACCCTCCATCACTCAGTCGATGCGCATCATGTTCCACTCCTGCAATGGCTTCAGTGTTGGTACCGATATGGACGTATGGCGTGGGCCCGTGCTGTGGAACGACGTCCTCCGCATGCACCAACAGCGGCCTTTTCACGTCATGCTCGGTGGAGGCGACCAGATCTACAATGACGGAGTGCGAGTAGACGGACCACTCAAGCCTTGGACCGATATCTCTAGCCCCCACAAGCGCCGTGAGTACCCCTTCAACGAGAAGATGCGCGCCGACTGCGACGAATACTATTACAACAACTACATCAAGTGGTACGGGCAGGCTCCCTTCTCCACTGCCAATAGTCAGATTCCCCAGGTCAACATCTGGGATGATCACGACATCATCGATGGATTCGGCTCATATACTGACCATTTCATGAACTGCGCTGTCTTCCGCGGTATTGGAGGAGTTGCACACAAGTACTACCTTCTCTTCCAGCACCACTTGGCTCCTCCAAGGAGCACCTACACCACCGACGCACCCCAGACGACTGCTGTTGGCGCTCAAGGGCATGGGACAACACCGGCAGACCAGAAGCAGGTGGATGATACCTTTGTCATGACCAATGACGAGGGTGACCCATCCTACATCATTGGTGCCAAGCCTGGTCCTTATGTCGAGGAACGCAGCCGCAGCATTTACTGCCAGCTAGGTGCACGTATCGCGTTTGCTGGAATCGACGCGCGAACAGAGCGCACAAGACATCAGGTCAACTACCCTGAGACTTACAAGCAGCTGTTCGATCGCCTCGATACTGAGTTCACTGCAAACCCAGAGCTCAAACACATGGTCTTATTACTCGGTGTTCCCATTGCATATCCCCGTTTAATCTGGCTTGAGAACATCCTGCAGTCACCTTTGATTGCACCCATTAAGTTCCTGAACAAGCGTTTTGGTTTCGCTGGTGACTTCTTCAACCAGTTCGACGGCAAAGTTGACTTGCTCGACGACTTGGACGACCACTACACAGCTCGTCAGCACAAAGAAGAGCGTAGAAACCTCATGCACAGCCTACAAGCCTTCTCCCAGAAGTTCTCAGCCCGTGTTACCATTCTTGGTGGAGACGTCCATCTTGGAGCCATCGGACGTTTCTACTCCAACGCCAAACAAGGTCTTCGCGCCGAGGAGGACTGGCGCTACATGCCCAACATCATCAGTTCCGCCATTACCAACAAGCCCCCACCGCAAGCTGTCGCCAACCTGCTCGCCAAGCGCAACAAAATTCACCACCTTGACAAGGAAACCGACGAAACGCTTCTCGAAATCTTCGACCGCGACCCCGCCCTCCCAGGCGGCGTAAACGCAACAAACGGCACCGACGCCTCCAACATCGAAGGCGTAGGCAAAGACGGCAAACCAGAACCCAAGACTGCAGCTTCCAATCACGCCACCATGCCCAGTCGCAACTACGCCATCATCTGCGAATCCGTCATCCCATCTCCTGCTACCTTGTCTGCACCCTCCATTAACACCAATGGCGACGCCAAATCGACTCTGAGTGAAGCACCCGGTGTCAAAGACAACATGCGCCAGCCTTTCCATCTCGGTGAGCATGGTGCAGGAACTCAGCATCCTGCTGCCAATGGCGTTCAGTCTTCAGGTCTTTGTGGCCCGCATGGTTTGGATGTTACGCTCCGAGTGGAAATTAGCAGTAAGGACCGCGAGGGCCGAACGGACGGGTATGGGTTTACTATTCCGGGGCTGGCGGTTAGTGAGGCTCTGAGGCAGAAGGGGAGGCATTGGTAGATTGGTGAGTAGCATGTAGATGGGATAGAATGATTAATGTGGGCCATGGAGGAGATGGGAATTGGTGAGGAAGAATACGATGAGAAACAGGATCCCGGTGTCTTCTGTCTGAGTATTTTTTTTTATGGTTGTGTCAGTTTGGGGTGATTTTCTTTTCTGAGTAGTATATATACCCTCGAAAAACCCTTGCTCTGGGAACTATCCTAGAGCAGGGAAAGTCGTAGTTATAGTAAGGCAAGGTTAATCTAGTCTGTAATTTTGATTCAGAACGAGAGTTGATTCTGCGCTTGGAAACTTTGTGTTTGCTGCGTGTAGTGGTACTGCTAAAATCAATGGGTATGTACATGAGTGATGCGGATTGGTAACGAACGTGACTTTTTTTCTTGGAAAAGAGAGGTAGATAATGGACACAAGGAGATGGACACGACACGGAATAAGGACATTCGTAAAAGAGAGTAGTGCCATGTAGTCGTGATGAGAAAAGGGAAAAGAAAAAGGAAAAGAGAGGAACAGAACAGATAAAAGAGGGCACAGGGAGGACCACGACAGAAAAGAAATATGGGACGAGAGACACCCACACCATCACCGGGAAAAAGAATGCCGCAGTGCTGTCGAGTCGTCATCCCCATGTTTCCTCAACGAGGCAAACAATGCAAGCAATTGCGCAGCTTCCATGCCCCCATTTTCCTGCCAGAAAGTCGACGAAGCTGTCTGCTGCATGGCAAGCCCATAGCACGTATCCAGCAGGGCGTTTGTCTTCTCGGGCGCATCTTTAATCCGGACTTTCATGGCCACGGCCATGGCAAGAAAAACATGGAACCGCGCCATAGCCATGGACGCCGATATGTCGACGGCAGACGACGGCTGCGCATTCGGATACACGGCCTGGCACAAGCGCGCGAATAGCACCGGGGAAATGGAATACGCTCTGTAATCCAACGATTCGAGATGGTGGATGAACTCGTTGGTTAGGGTCTCGGCTTCGAAGCGGCTAGGCCATGGTGTCGTGGCGAGTGCGCGGCTCCGATCTGTGAAACTGGAGCGTGAGGACGAAGGACCGGGACTATCTGCTTGCCGGGCGGCGAAGATGCCTTGCCTTGGGAGTCGGGGTGCGGGTGCAAGGGGAAGAATGTCGTCTTCGTCTTCTGGGATGGGCGACATGGCTTGCTCGTTACTTGCCTGCGACAAGGAAGACGTTGATGTTCCTCTCGAGTGCGCCCGGCTACTCGTCGTGGTACCGGGTTGCAACTGTTGACCAGCGGTGGAACTGCCAGCTGCTTGCGCCATGAACTCCCAGGACGGCGCCGTGTGCATTTCAGATGACGAGGAGGCGTACGATTTACTACCGGATGCGTAGGCTGTGGCGTATTGAGACAGTGATGATGAGGCTCCCAGGGGCATGGATTCGGGCGACGAGGCTCGCGTCGTACCTAACCATAATGAAGGTACTGGTGAAGATGGTGAGGAGAAGTTGGGGAAAGGCTCACATTCGTCTATGGCGATGGAGGGTATGCTGCCACTTCTGTCTGAGAAGGTGCCCAGATCGAGGTCATCTGCGGTAAAGGTTGCTGGTATGGTGGTGTCGAGGTTTAGGCTGGTGGACGAAGACGGCCCGGCTTGCCAATCGAATGAAGTCGGGGTGCTAGCCATCAGGTTTTGGTCAATCGACTCCATGCCGTGCATGGGCGCATTCACATGTCTTGCTAGTTGGGCTTCGAGTTGGTGTATTCGTCCTTCTAGCGCTTCTCGATGTTCACTTCGTCACCATGGTCAGCGATTCTGCTAAGTCATGTGACTACGCGACAACGCGTATGTAGGCGTGTGGTGTACTGACGATGCCACGACTTCTTTTGGTTTCTGCGTTCTCACGCATTGTATTGCAAAGCGTTTACATGTCGCGCAGGGCGTCTCGCCGTCGCACCGGATCTTCCTTCTTCGGCACCGCTCGCAGGCATTCGAGACGGACTTTCGCCTGGGCTGCCAGTCCTTCACAGCGGTGGGGGAGAAGCGCGCTGGTCCTTCACCGGAAGGTAGTGAAGCTTTTCAACTTTTTATTAGCAAAAATGCCAGCATGCTAAGGTCTGGTTTTTTGCCAAGCTTACTGAAGGGGCACATGCTGTTGGCCGATGTTGAAGGTTCCGCGTCGGATGGAGAGACTTCCGGGTGATTTCATTCAAATACGGGCAAACGAGCAGGCGATGATCGCAAGACGGAGGCGTGAGAAGGGGGAGATTACTGCGGAGGACGACATTCCTGTTTGTTTTACACCCCGCCGAGCATTGTGGTGGCAGACCACCAGCTCTTGACTAATCGTCTATACCTGCCGTGAAGTTGGGCTTAAAATAAGGTCGCGATACACTTTTCCGACACTTGGGGCCTCACCATGCTGCTGCGACATGTCTATAGCGGAGCCGTCCGCGTCACGGATCCTTGTAGGCTCAGGTGTGTGACGATAAAGGGCTGTGCGTGTCGCATCGACTTTCCCTTCTGCTTATCGAGCTTCTAGAAGATTGCGTTCCTGGCACTCGGAACCGGGGACGGGGAACGTGGCTGCGCTCCGTTCTTCGTGCTGCACAAGTGTCGCACACTTCCCCCCTCCCCCCACTGGCGAATCCTTCGACACGCAACAAAGGCGGCATTGTCGATCATTCCTCCCGCTTTCTTTGTCGCACCTCGTCTTAGAGCTCTCATAGCAGTTAAGGAGACGGAAAAATTCTGTTCAGATTTTCGAAGTAGCGTTACGAATATAACCAGGACGTGTCTTGGCGCCTCCGCTACTACACCAAGCACGAGCTTTCGACAACTGCCGACACACTAAACAAAGCCTATGCTCATGTCGCATCACATATTTTGACACACGCGATTCAGCAGGTGCTGCCTTTCTCATTACCATATGCAGTCTTGCGTGCGAGCTGAGCTTCGTCAGCGTCAATTGCAGGAGGATTCCATCCATTCTATCACGTTTACATATTTGTTTTACAGGAAGAATTACGCGTCATGAGGCTGCTACACGCGACACAACGCCCCGTCTGTGGATTGAACGCCGTTACCGATAATAGCGTTATCGTCAATAGCCCAGCCCTCAGCTCCAACGCCGTGATGTACATAGAAGAGCATGCCCGGGTCATACTCCTTCTTGCTCTGCAAGAGCCTGGGATAATTGTCGCCCCAAAACGATTGTTACCAGTCGGGCTCAGCAATGACCGCTTCGTTTTCGTAGGCGCCGGCCGTTGGGGGTAATCTCGCGGAGAGGAGCCATGACTTCATCGGTGAGCTTCTCGACTGCAGCCTCCCATCTCGTGGGCGTCTCTTCAGCGACTGAGTTGATGACCACCTGGTTCTCTCCGTTTTATAATGCGGGGCTCACCGAGTCGATGTTTTTGTGCTCTTGTTCGGCTGGGCGCTGGTGGTACATGTTGATCATGCCTGCACCGTCGAGAGCATTCTGAACAGCGGCAAAGGCCTTGTCCCGTATCTCGAAGTTCTCCCAATTGTTAGATGGTATTAGGCGATTGGATGGGATGCCGGCAGCGCCACCGATGTCGTGATTGAGGTTACCGAAAGTGACTTCATAGGCTGGGTAGAAGCCGTCGTAGTGGGTCGTGTTGGGTCTGAGCTCAATACCGAGCGAACCGCATTTCTCATAGAACGGCTTGATCAAGGTCTCACATTCTTCGACTGTCTTGTCCATGGCGAAGAAAGGCTCCATGGGCCACAGATACGCACTGGGACCGAGCTTCATAAGCGAAAAGTAAGAGTAAGTCTTGGCCTTATTGTAAAAGGGCATGTTGTCGAAAAAAATCTGAATGCCTCCCAGAACATCTCGATGGAGACAGGTCCAGAAGCCATGATGGTCTAGGAAGAGGTGGTGACGGGAACTTTGCTATGGACCTTGGCTATGGCAGATGTGATGACGCCAAAGGTACCACCGCCTCCACCGAGCATAGCCCAGTACAAATCGCTATTGACATCTGGTCTGGCGGTGACGAAGCGTCCACTGGCAAGAACAATTTTGTGAGCAACGATTTGGTCGGAGCCGAGACCGAACAATTGCATCAGGGACGAATGACCACCTGCGGAATAGCCGCCAGCAACACCAACAGTCGAGCAGATACCAGCCATAGCAGAAGCGCCATACGTGTCGGCAGCTTGGTACAATCCGAAACCCTGGGTACCCGCGCCAAGCTTGAACACTGAACCGTTGTATGTAGAACTCTCGTACTTCTCCACATACTTGATCTCTTTTAAGCCGTGGGTCCAGATGCTGAGCGCGCCTTTCAAGACTAAGCGACGGTTGTAGTCGTGCCCAGTGCTACGAACCGCCAAGCGCAGGTTCTCTGTGTCAGCAAAATTGATCGCTAGTTGGATCTGCGCTACGTTGCTGACTTTGACTGCGTATTCCGAGTGGCCTCCTTGCGTGCGGGTGCCGTTCGCGGAAGCCTCAGAGGCGGGAACAGGACATCTCATGCTGTAGTACAAAGGATTCATCAGCGCACCGTTATTTTTGTAGCTACTCATGTCAGCAGATGCAGATTGAGCGAGGGTACAGTGCCTTACTATATCTCCTCCGCATCCCAGATCTTGACTATACTCGCACACTCTGCAGCATCGTAGTTGTCGTATTCGGAGTTCTTGTGGCACGGCGAGCGCGCACTGACAGTGTGAAGTTTGAGCTGTCTTCGAAATCGATAAGTGTGTTGAGAAGGTATATGCCAATCAACACAAAGGCACTGTGTGGTCACATTTTGTTTCAACAAAGTGGAGCATATTCGGCGTATTTAGGATCTTCTTTACTCGCTGTAATGACGGTTCCCTGATTCCCAGGTTCCTGTGGCTTACAGAGATTCTTATACGTATCTCATCCTCCCATATCCATACAGGCGGGCGGGTGAACACATGCCGGAGTTACTGTACCAAAGTTTATTCCAGGCTCTAATCTCTCAACCTGGTATGCTTTGCAGGAAAATTCACTTCCTCAAGTCCCGTCTTGCAGTATGTGGACGCTGTATGCTTGATTCCTGGTGAGATGCGTCGGTTGTATGGATGCAGCGGTCTGACTAGGCCTGCTCCTTCGAACAGTGGATGTTGGTATATCAAGCTGCGTGTTCTGTCCAACTGTCTGTGCAACGTGGTGATAGCGCGGCCGCATCTCGTACGCGGACCTTGCCTTGGCCATCTCGTCCTTTCTGGTTGGGCACTGGCGGCTCCACGCTTCATGTTCGCCGCGGCATGCTGCGCATTTCCTGGGCACGCTCTCCTTGTCGATGATCTTGTTAGCGTCCTCTGGTTTGGTGAACTCGATGGTAATGGTCGTTGCCGTCTTAGCAGCAGCGTCTCTTGTCAGCCAGCCTATATGTCTTATCTCCGCCCGGGGTATGAACGGTCGGTTGTCCTGCAGAATTTGCGTTCTGATTTCGTTGAGCTTGCTCATGTCCATCGTGTTCGTGCGTATGCCGTGTGCCAGGACGCCGAACGTCGGGATCTGCACTGTAGTGCCACTGCCAATGCGGTGGCCCCAGTCGTCCGCGAACTGTCGCAGCGCCTCGGACTCGTTGCTGCTTGCTGTCTTGATGCTCAGGTCTCCGCTCTTCAGCTGGTTAGATGAGACAATCTTCACGTTTGCTATGTTTTCGTTGCCGCTCTGCTCAATGGCACGTTGGACATGTAGTTTGAGATTACTGGGGTTCATAGCCCTCAAGCTCTGTACGGTGAGCGGGTCTCTGATGTTCATGATAACCTCACGCTGTGTTTGCACAGATGGTTGTTTGACGCTTTGTGCATTGTATGTAGCTGCTAGTGGGATGCCCCTGGCTGCCGCTGTAGCGTAGCTTGTGGGTCCGCTTATGTGCTCTTGTGGCCTCTTGTTCCAGATCTCTCTCGCAACCTCCAGCGTCGCTTTACCCACCTCTGTGGCATCCTTGGCTGCCGCCCTCGCCTCTTCTATCGTGTTGCTAGTCTGTTGCATATTCGCTGCAGACTGTTGAACGAGTTCTACGGTGGACTTCAGCTCTTGTTTTATCTGGTCGAGGGTCTGCGTCGTGCTTTCTGCTGTTGCTCTGGCCTCGGTTCGCGCGACGTTGAGGGCGTTGCTGAGGCTGCTAAGGTCGGGGGAGTGCTGCGTTTTCAGTACGAACGTCAATGCGCCGCGAATAACGTCGCCAACGATGTCTGCCGGGAGAGGCTGCTGGCCTCCGTTACGTTCGATCAGCGACAGCACCTCGTGAAGGAAAGCGCTGAGATTGGTAGCATGCTCGTCTATTGGGGTCGGCCAAGTCGACCGTCGAGGCCACGATGTCGCCATAACGCCTCAGCAGCAGTGGACGCTACTTCTGAGTGCTGGCAAGTCGAAAGCCGTCTCTAGTGGACATGTTGCGCGCGTTGAACTACGTTAATTCCAAAAAGTGAAATTCTCGCTGTTGTCGTGTTTTCCACCTTGTTCAAATGGCTGAGTTGCATAACGCTGGCGTTTGGCCATCGGATTAACGATTTCCCGCTCAAAATCAAGCTGATGATAACTTCGAAGCTCGGCCATATACTTTTCGGCCACATATACTTCTCGGCCACCCCACTACAACGCGTTACTCTGAATTTGGCGCTCTATACTGTCAACGCCACACACTCAACATGGATCCCCGAGAAGTTGCCTTTAATAATGCTATTCGCGATCTTA